>OZ012661.1:82523963-82705276 GCA_963942545.1 Oxycera nigricornis
CGAGGAAAGATCTTGGACTGATGCCCTGTAAGATTCAAATAGTGCAGCAATTGAAGCTATTCGACCATCGTTTGAGTCGTACGTTTCATAAATGGGCTGACAATCAGTTGGAAGTTGAACTGCATTTTTACCGTCTAATCATTTTCAGCGATTAGGCTCTTTTCTGGCTTAATGGTTTCGTAAATAATCCAAATTGCCATTTTTGATGTGAAGATAATCATCAAAAGGCTTTTTAAACCCCATTACATCCCGAAAAATCAATTTATGGTGCGGTTTGCATTAATAGTCCTTTCTTTTTCAAATCTGGAGACGGAAGCAATGTTACCGTTAATGGCGATCGCTACCGAAAAATGATTCGTAATTTTTTGATTCTCAACACCAATGCCAATTGTCTGACGGACAAATGTTTCCAATAGGATTGCGCAACATGCCATACAGCGCGTGAAACCATCACTTTATTGGGCGGAACCTTTGGTGATACGAATCTTCCTAAGGAATGGACCTGTGAACTGATCACTCAGTTCATGTTATTTACCCTGTTGGACTACTTTTTGTGGAGATGCGTTAAGTCATTTGTCTATGCTGATAAACCAGCAACTATAGATGATTTGGAAGCCAACATTCGATGTGTTTTTGGCGAATTAAGGCCGGCTATGCCGTAAAAAGGGGTGCAAAATTGGACTGACAGGATGTCCATCTTAAGATGCGGTCGCGGTGGCCATATGTCAGAAATTATTTTTGAACATTAAATGCTATGAATATGTCGAGCTATTAGGTCTGACTACAATTGACGTTCGAGCCCGCAAGTTGGCCTGGGATCGTACGCACCCTCTCACTGACAGCTATGCTAAATTCGACATTCGTTCCGTCAAAGTATGGAACGTTTCGTTAGAGCTTACGTCGAAGTTGACATCTTCGTTAAGCATGAGTTTTCGGTCCGGACCCGAGGAACTTTAGCTGACGTGCTGAAAGTGAGTTTAGTGTTCCCTCGAAGTGAGAAGAAAGTGAGTTTTAAATATGGAGGACTGTGAACTGTGACTTAGGAAATTTTATGAATTCGGTGGATTAATGAATGAAGTGAGTGAAGCCAATTGAAAACAAAAATCGTGCAGTGTCCAAACAATTTTTCACTATCGTAATATTATCAAGCTAGGTTTCTACAGATGCGGGACACTTCTCGAATTAAATTTTTTGAATTGCAACGGCAGCTGTCACTTATGACAACTCATTTCATATCCAAGACATCCGTCATATCAAAGACACTTATTATAGTTGAACTTATGTTTGATTAAGATTTGATCATATTTTTACAGCTACTGAGCCTACCGCGAGTCAACTTGACGAGCTCGACTTGTGGGCTCGGACGTCAATTGTGGTCAGACCTAATAAAGCCAAAAAGTTGGCCATCTCAATAATTTATCTGTGTTTTGTTTGAAAAGTTCTATGCCCCAAAAACACCCTATACATACTGCAAAGCTTTGACGAAAGTCTTTGAAATACAGAAGGACCAAAATAGCGACGACTGACACCGAGTTCCTAGTCATGTCGAGTTGACTTAAAGTTGCTTCAAAACCGACTGACTGGTGTGTAACATATCGTCATAGACTTCTTGCAAGATGATAGGCTGCCCGGATGAAAAGTGACCACAAATATGTCTCCCGGGTTATATCATGGATTTGGTCTGCATGGATGAGAAGTGACCATCGTTAGGTCTATCAACGTGTCGTAGCTTAAGAAAGCCATCTCTTGAGAAAAGAGGGCTGCTACTACACTCAATCAACCAGGTTCATCAACCAGGAGACCCATTGGTGGTCATGGATCCAGTCTGCGTTTTTTTTTATGTAAGTTATTTGTCGGTATGGACTTTTGTTAGTGAGCTCATGTGGATCTTTTAGCGATGATACAATTCAATAGAGAACTGGAATTATTTCTATAACGAAATTTTCAATTTCGTGAAGATTAATAATGCATGCTCTGCTTGGTTGAAACTCTCTTCCGAATGTTAAAAACATTACTTGGCCTAGATTGGATTGCATATCAAGATCGTAGGTTGTACAGACATGGTTCTCGAGGCTAGTCTTTCGGTTGGCCAATTTTTAGTAATCAACCATCTCCGAAACTGGTGGTCTGGAGCGATGATCACGCAACTGTTTTCAATGAAACCGCTGAACTTGGTGATTGCTCATACAACAACGAGTACTTCTTTTTCTTCAGTAGTGTAGTATTCCAAAAGCTTCTCATTATTTTCACCCCTTTGCAATACGGCTTCTCTGATAGCGTACTCACTCGCGTCTGTCTGAAGCATATATGGTTGTGACTTATCGGCTTGCCATAAAATCGCCGTGTTAGATGAACGTTGCTTAAACTCATCAAATACTTTTTGTTGACCGCTAACAAGTCCCTGTTTTCTTAGTTAAAAATGATAAAGGTTTGGTAATCTCTGTGAAAACGAGTAAGAGTTGTTCATCCCAAGAATCTTTCTGAAATAACGTGATAAGTTTCTTTTAATTTCTTAGTGTTGTTAATGACATTGGTTGGGGTGCAGAAATGACACTTCGTCCTTTTTACGCCCAGTTGATGTATAAAAGACCTGCTGCAGATCTTCTAGATGCTCCTCGAATGCTGAAGAATGTTTTACAAGATCGTCGAAATAGATCAAAGTTCTAATAGTGTTACACTTTGTTTTAACGCGGTCCATTATCCGTTGAATGGTAGCTGTAATGAAATGAGTATGAGCGAACGTTGTCGCTTCGAAATTTCAAGCCAACAGGACTTTCGGCTATGGCTGTCGTATGGCTGCTGGCAGGCCAGCTCAGCTCGGCGCGTATCGTCGTGGGTGCGTTCTCTAGCATCTCTGGCAGCTCGGAGTTGTCTGCTCACTCGCCTCGGTAAATTTTTGACATTTTTTTTCGGAAACATTTTTTTCTCTTTGTAATGACGTAAATGTGCACTCTCGATAGAAGATGAACTTCGGTGGATGCTAACTACTCAGCCGAGGATCCTTTCCATTGGTCGTAGGCAGGGAGGAACTAAAAAGGAAACTCTCAAATATTTAGAAAAAAAAATATATATTCAAATTTTTTTCGACCATAATAACAGTAGCCCAAATCTAGGAGATCTTGTCGGTTAAAAATATTTTTTGTAGTAGAAATTGGATATTAAAATGTCGCTTAGACACAGTCCGCTTGCAACAGTTCGCCCCAGCGACATCGTATGCCCTATTTGCACCTGTGAGTACGTCGGAGAGGAACCAGCCGTGCAAGCCACTTGCTCTCACGTGTTCCACGCCGTGTGCATGGAGCAATGGCTAAGAGAAAATCCAAGCTGTCCCTTGTGTCGGCAGCTCTGCAATCCTAGAGATCTAAAACCGATCACCTTGAGAAACCGGAGAGGAGTTACGGGTCCTTCGGCAGAAGAGGAACCTCGACCTCTGAATCAATCTCAAGGAGCTATACCAAGATCATCTCGGTACCAAACTCGATCACAGACAGCTCGGCGAATGGTGTCCCCTACACCAGAGCAAGGAGCCGCAACTACTGCGAAGTCCCCTCTACGGCAAGTGAACGTGGAAAGGGATGAGCGCGCAGACATGATATCCAGCCAACCGGAGGCCGAAAATACTCCGCCGAATACTCTTCAACAATTACAGCAATGGTTGCCTCAACTGGTACGAGACGGAGTCAGGCAAGAGATAGCGAGTCTGGCGCAGGCACACACTCCACAAGGTCCTGTGCGGTTGGAGGAAACACCTCCACACCATAGACGCTATCTTCCTGTGTTGGATGATTTAGTCGACCAAAGAGTTCGTCTCAACCCGCTCTCCACCGAACGGGCCCTAACCATTATCCAAGGGTGGAACCTGAAGTTTAGCGTCCGACAGGGATCTCTCCCAGTAGATAAATTTTTGTTTCAGGTCTGCACACTAACTCGAAACACCCTTCGAGGTAATATCAGCTTGCTATGCCAGTTTCTGCACGTTTTAGTGGTGGGCCTAGTGCGCACAACATATGCTGACACGCAAGCGCTAGGACATGGTAGGGTGGGCCCAGGCAGCGACATCTGCACCTGGCAAGCTTCGCTGAAGCTCGTCTTTCTTATCGAGAGAAGCACGGTCACCCGAGAGATTGTTCTTGTACGCGGTAGTCTTTCGTTTTTTTTTCTTGTTCTTTTTTTTGAGTAGCTTCGGAAGTTCACCCGTAGACCGAAGTAACGTAAAGGATTTTATTTCTCGGGTACGCCTTGAACGCGGTATTATCTCGGTATGCGCGCGAGAATTCGTTGGTAGAGTAACGTAGGAGGTATAGCCTTACAAGATGGATAGTCTGTTTTGTTTTGTTTGGTCGATTTTTTTGTCGGTATGTAAGCGGGCAATTTGATGGCTGAATCTCTGGAAATGAGATTCGGGACTGATGCTAGAGAACGCACCCACGACGATACGCGCCGAGCTAAGCTGGCCTGCCAGCAGCCATCACTCCTCTAGCTAGGTAGAGGCCGAACCCAAATTCGTCTGAACGACACATGGGCGCGTTACCTCGTCCCGGGGACTTAACGTCCATTGAGGCCAACAAGACGAAAGTCCTGTTGGCTTGAAATTTCGAAGCGACTACGTTCGCTCTTACTCATTTCATTACATAGCCATAGCCAAAAAGAGTGCTGAAGGCAATTTGGTCTTGGTAATCACGATGAATTTTGATTCGCCAAAATGTTGTGTAGAATTCAGCTCAATTTATTTAAACATTGCTGTGAATCGAATATAAATGTTCATCAACCTTTTTCAGAAGATAGCAGTTTCCAGTTGGAATATAGTTCAGTAGTCAATGTAGATTCAAACAAATTCATTCTTTTTAGGAACCACGACTACTGACAACGTCCAAGCGGATGCACTCTCTTCGGTGATCCTTTAAGCGTTCCGGACGGTTCGAGAAACTGACTCTGGGTGTCATGTTAGCTATTTAGCAGCCATTAGTTGGTTAAGCTGCTCGACTAAATTGTGTTTTGCTACCATCCTCTATTGGGTTAAAACCAAAATGTTAGTTTGGTTCTTGCGTTGGGTGCCAATTTGTATCCAGTTGTGCGTTCTCTGAAACGGATTAGAATCCTGGAGTGCACTCACCTCTCTGTTGCATTGATGGCAATAGTTATAATTTCAGTATTGGAAATGAGATTCTAGAGTGATTCCTTTAATTCTTCCGTTAATAATACTTTTCACTGTTCTGCGACTGAGATGGCAACCGCTGTGCTATTTACACACATTCTGCTGCCGTGATGTCTGGTGGGTAAAATGTGTGTGGTGGAAATACTTTGATTCGAGGGTGAATCAAATATAAACGAGACTTTTCGCCCTTCAGGCACAACAGTGGAGGGAGAACGTTCCCGCTTTGTTTGTTGTTGGGTAGGTTTGTCAGAAGTAGGGGAAGCACGTGGGCTCGCCTCCTCGACCCTCTCAGTGCCCAACCCGACGATATCGAAGCAAGAGGTACCTCCGTCAATAGCGCAACGTGTTGTTATCAAATTTCTCGCCGCAGAAGGTGTAAAACCGGCCGAAATATTGAGGAGATTGACTGCCCAGTTCGGGGAAGAGACACTGTCCCGAGCCAGAGTGTTTGCATGGCATAAACAGGTCGTAGAGGGTCGTGATCGTGTTGAAAATGAGAGCTATGACCGCAGACCTCGCACCAGCATTACAGCGAACATCAGCAGTGTTCGACGGCTTATTGAAGATGACAGACGTCGTACCTCTTCTGAAATTGCAAGTGAGGCCGGGATAAGTTATGGGAGCACTTACTCCATACTCACAGAGGAGCTAGGGTACCGTAAGGTGTGCGCCAGGTGGGTTCCTCACCTTCTCACAGCTGACCAAAAATTGCATCGTCTTCAGGTGTGTGGGCGTCTTCTTGCACGATTTCAGGAACAAGGAGACCAATTTCTCACTCACATTATCACCTGTGATGAAACATGGGTGCCCCACTACACCCCAGAGTCTAGACAAGCGAGTATGGAGTGGAGAAAACAAGGAGAACCTGGACCAGTGAAAGCCAAGTCACGTTTGTCGGCTGGCAAGGTTTTGGCTACCGTTTTTTTGACCAGCGTGGATTGCTGTATCTCGAGTTTTTGCACGAGCGCAGAACAATTAATGCGGCCTACTACTGCGACGTTTTGAGTGAGGTCCGGCTTGCATATCGCCGCAAAAGACGAGACCTATCGATCAGGGAAGTGGTTCTTCTCCATGACAATGTTCGCCCCCATACAGCCTTGACTAGGGAAAAATTGGAGCAACTGGGGTGGGAAACATTGGAACACTCTCCTTACAGTCCAGACCTGTCACCCTGTGACTTCCATGTGTTTGGCCCTCTCAAGGAAGCTTTGGGAGGCCAAAGATTCGATAGTGATGGTGAGGTTGAAGCCTACGTGCGTAATTGGCTGCAGACTCGACCTGCATCTTTCTACGTAGAAGGAATTGGAAAGCTGCCTATCCGCTGGGAAAAATGTGTTTCCAAATCAGGAGATTATGTAGAAAAATAAACTACATATATTCTTTTTTGCGTTTAAAATAAAAATAAATTACAAAAAAAGTCTCATTTATATTTGATTCACCCTCGTATGAACATGTGTGCTGAGGTAGAAGTGTAGTGTGCTCTCACCAATCATGCTAAAAAAGGTTTTTTAGAACACTTGTGAGAATAATTTGTGATTGCATTCATTCAATGTGTAATACTTTATCTTGCCAATAGTCAATGCTGAGGCTCCATCAACAATTGGCACGGCTAAATTATTACTTATTAACAAATCGTTCTACAACTGTAAAGTGAGACATGTTGACGATTTGTTTACGATACGCTTGAGCGTCGGAACATAAATAATGGGGTTCCCATAAGTGTGAAAATTAATTTTTCGTTTTGTGGTTCACTCACGTCGCTTATTGCCGGGTCATGTAAATCCTATATGGCATATACTGAAGGAATGCATAGAAACGTGTTCCTTTGTTTGTACATAATAGATTCAATAAGAAACTTTATAAATAATAGTCTTGTAAGAGTTTTGTATAAATGATCGATAAAATATACAGAATCAATTTCGAAGTCAACTTTGCCATACTCGTCAGATAGTTCCATTTCTTTGATACCTCTTGCCACAATCGGCAAACTTAAAAATATCGGCATTTTGCGTGTTATTCGGATTAGCAAGTTTTGTTCTGTTCAACTAAAAAAGTTCAACAACAAACAAAGCAGTGGCGAGGTTGTCGTTTTGTTGCAATTGCTTTATGGCGAAAGAAGCATCATACGTTGCAATTTAAATTAAATAAACATGCACAAAACATAGAATAAATTAAAGTCCTCAATAAGGCACAAATTTCGTGGTACATCACACTTTGTCCGCTAGTGGGCAGATAAATATTCAGAAAGTCGCTGAGAACATTTGGCTTTTCGCTGTGCATCACAAGCGCAGTGGTAAAAAATAAGTCGAGAATTCATCTTTCTGACTCATTGCGTCTGAAAAGGCGTATGACGCCAATATCTATGTCATTGTAATTTACATCTTTTGTTTTAGGCTCAACTTTATACTATGCATATTTCTAAATTTAGCTTTGAACCATAAATTATTTAAAACTTTGTTTTACGTAGCAAAAAATATCGAATTTATTATATGGTCTTTTATTTTAAATCCTTGCAACTTTTAAATTTTACGGGCGAAAGCATAAAATTTTTGATTGTATAATAAATCCAAATCTTTCCGTGGAAAAACACCACTCATTATGCAACTTTTTTTAATTTCAGATTCATAGCCGTTACAACTTTATCCTTTCAACTTTCTAGTTGAACGCCTGGCTTCATACAATCGGTCATCAAGCCAGCAGCAGGCAGGCAACCAAACAAGCACAACCCACATTTGTGTAAATGTTTATGCGTCAACGCCAATCCTCATCTGAAATGTTTGAAAACAATTTTCAATTGTGAACCGGAAAATCACGCCATGGGAAAAGTCTTCCTGTGATGACACTATTTCTTTTCTGGCACAACGCGCACAAGTCCCGGGACGTTGGTATTCCCGACAGCGACATTTTCCCGACCGGCAGACAAGTCGACTAGAGAAATTATTCGTTATCGCGGCACACAAAGTCGATTTTCACGCAACAAAGTCCTGTAAAGTTACAAGCGAAAATGCTATCAAGCGGAGTTTACGTGTCAGTTGGTTCGGTCGAGGTGTCCAAAGCATTGCAGGATGGCGAAAAGTTTATCAAATGGGAAGAGGTGAGTGCACGTTTGCTTTTAGTTGTTGTGTTGTAAGGACATTTGCGAATATGACAGCAGCAATTGGGTTGTAGGACATTCTGTTTATTAATTGGCACGAACAAGGACACCTGATGTAACGAAAATGTATGGAAGTGCGATTGTGCTGTCTAATATGATGAGTCGTTTCCGGTAGCGAGTCTAGATAGATCCTTGGCGAGATAATAAAGCAATATTGATAATAAATGAATTCTGTGAAATAGTTTTATCGCAAACCATTTAATTTTCATGGTTTAATAAAATAAAATTGTTTGCAGCAAAGGATTGCAGCAAAGGTGTGCAGAATTTTTTTTACGTACGTTACGTTGAAGATGAGTCCTGTCTGACGAGATCAAAAAATTTCAATACCCGAATTGTCCCAGTAGTCTTCTTATAGTGCTGTACAGGTGGTATAAAGTGGAAACCAAAAGTACCATGCATTAAAACGCTTCCGTATTCCATGCCGTGATACAGTTTTACTGATTCGTCCGCCGAGGCTCATTGAGTTCATAAAATACTTATGTATCTAAACATGTAAGCTTTTCAGAGCGTGGTGAAAATTGTTAGCAAGTAGTTGTGAATATTCTAAAACATAATTGTTTGTTATGAAAGACAGTTGGGCACGATAGCAAAATTTGTAGAAAAAAATCGGTCGTAAAGTGGTGCCAACCTGTAAATAAATCAAGTAAGTTAATGTGCAGTGAGCGTCAACAAAATAGCAAACAACTTTTGGACTCATGTAAAACGCGGCCATCTATATAGTACATAACACTCCCAATTGTGAGGGGGGTATTTGAAAATGTTACTAAGTGTTACAAAAAAGAGGGGTCTTGCAAATTATTACGTAACAAAATTTCAAATTATTTGAAATAATTTTTTTGTAACACTAAATCATTAAGTCAAATTTTAAATTTATTTGTCGCGCCACGAGGTGTTAGCAGACGCTAGGCGCAATAAACAAAATTTAGATGCAGTGTTAATATATTAAAAATTAAAAGTTTTTTTTTCATAATTGCCAAAAAGTTATCATATAAAAATAACAAACCATGAAAAGTTAAACAGAATAAGAAGTTGATACGAATAATATAACCTAATTTTACTTACCCTCATGATGTGTTTGTGGCTATGGTCAACGTGCAGTGTGTTTTTTGTAATTTGGCAAACTTTTCAATAAATTTAGTACCGCCGTTTTTTAACTTAAGGTACTAGTACAGTCTAGAATGCAAAAAAAGCATGATTTTCAAGGTTTTTTTAAAGCCATTTTATTAATTACATCAATGCAAACCTTTAAATTTAAAAATAAATATCTTTAAGTGTATAAAATTTTTTTTTAAATTTTTTTCTCCCTTATATAAATTTTGTAGAGGGCGCCAAAGTTTCGTACTTAAAAAATCCTTCTTAAATGGCAGACAGTTAATCTCAGAATTGTAAGTCTGAAATAAAAAATTCAAAAAGTATGTTATAAAAAGTGTTATTTTGTGTGACAATTCACCACCGAAAGTAAAAATTTGTTGAAAAAAGAATGGCAGACTTTCAAAAAAAAAGTTGGAATTACGACCCTATTTTCCGATCATTATCCTTAATTAATTTTTTCTTCTTTTTTTTTTTACAAAATGTGGTAAATTGTCATGTCCCATGAAGAGGCAAAGAAAATGCTTCAAGATTTATTACTCTAAGTTTTATAGTTGCGAAGATTAACTGTCTGCCATTTGAAAAAACGTCGTTTCGAGAAAAATGCGTTTAAAGTTTAACGTGCGAGCTTTTGGCTGTGCGCTCGCGTGTTATAGAATTAAATATAGTTCAAATTTCTCTATAATATTTTGGGAGAATGTTTTTGAATGCCTAAAGAATCGAAATCAATAATAAAAAAAAATTCGATTTTTTAAAAATTCTAGACTACTAGTACCTTAATAAAAAACTACAAAAAATGTATTTTTTTTCTTAAATTTTTTTCTTCAATCCAATTTGGACGTGCAAGAGTCGGTACTTTAGCAGATCGGATACTTTTATATATGTATACAGTTTTTGTATTATTGCAGAAAAATATTCATATGAAAATAATAAATACTAAATATTTATAATGACTCACTATTTCATCTCTCTGTCTCTCTGTCAATATCATTATTATTTTCATTATTGTTTAAGATTCATGTAGATGCTACTGGAAAGTTGTCCGTGTCCGTATCCGTGTACACAAGGTCACGTTTCGTTCCTAGTCTGAAAATAAACGCATAAAATACACTTAGAAGAGCATATTTTTTGGCTTTAATAGCTCGCAAATTTCATATCATATAGTGTTTAAAAATAATTTCTGGCATATAACCACCGCGACCGGGTTTTAGAATGGCCATGTTGTCGTTCCAACTCTGCATCCCTTTTTCCAGCAGAGTTATTTCGCCAATCACGCGTAAAATGTTGGCTTCCAAGTTATCAGTAGTAGTACAGTCAAAGCGTCCGAATTTTGAGGTAAACCGTGCATTTTGGGTAGGCAGAGTTTTTTTTAATGCAATGCGTGGACAATGGTATAGATAGCTTAAGTTCAAGTTTCTGGGGTCGCAGCTCCTGTCCTTTGGGCTCCATTTTCAAAACAAAAGAAGTTGGGGCGTCTTCATATCTCCGGAACCATGGCTCCCACAAGAAAGTTGTGTATGGCAAACTTGCGTAGAATAAAATGATTAGCAAGTCGTTCATACATCACTTTTACGTTGGGTCAGTAATAAAAAAGTTACAAGCCAAAAACCACACACAAAAAAGGGGGAACATCTTTCGGGCGCCTCAACTTTTTTAATTTCACGTTTAACGCGAAACACATTGAGATACTATTCCAAGATAATTTTGTCACAAATTGTTTGCGGTATTTATTGTTGCAATCACTGCACATAAGCGGGAGTTATTCCATCCCGAAGTGGAGAAAGTCGCGTGAAAAACCCGTTTTTAGGCCAAATTTTTAGTGCAATGTGTGGTATGCCTTACTGGCAGCTTAAATTTAAGTTTCTGGGGTCGCAGCTCCAATCCCCTTGGCGCCATCTTGAGAACAAAAAAAAGTGGGGCGGCCCCATATATTGGAAAGCACTGCCCCCACAAAAAAGTTTATATGACAAACTTGTGTAAAATTTAATTTGCAGTAAGTGCAGTGGGTACATCATTTTCACGTGATGTCAATATTAAAAGAGTTACACGCCAAAAACGACGTTGAAAAGGGGGGATCATTTTTCGCGCGCCACAACTTCTTGGTTTCCCCTATTGAGGCGAAATTCGTCCGAAAATAACTTTTAAGCATGATTCTTATTCTTGGATTTGAACCTCCGTTTCTAGTCGAGACAAATCGCCCACTAGTGTGCTTTTGTTGGTTAGCCACTTGCTAACACTATTTTTGCACATTAATGGAGGTTCTTTTTGTTCCAGATTAATGGTTGGTGCCATAATTAGATAGGGAGCGTGGTTTCGGGATAACGAATGGCTTCCTCTTCAGGTGCTGTCATATGCCATATTAAACTTTTTTGTGGGGGCAGTGCTTTCCACGATATGGGGCCGCCACACTTTTTTTGTTCTCAAGATGGCGCCAAGGGGATTGGAGCTGCGACCCCAGAAACTTAAATTTAAGCTGCCAGTAAGGCATACCACACATTGCACTAAAAATCTGCTTGCCTACCAAAATGCTTCGCGAGTTTCGCAACGGGGGTTTGCCATCAAAAGCCGATTATTTGGCCTAAAAATGAGTTTTTCACGCGACTTTCTCCCCTTCGGGATGGAATAACTCCCGCTAATGTGCAGTGATTGCAACAATAAATACCGCAAACGATTTGTGACAAAATTATCTTGGAATAGTATCTCAATGTGTTTCGCGTTAAACGTGAAATTAAAAAAGTTGTGGCGCCCGAAAGATGTTCCCCCTTTTTTGTGTGTGGTTTTTGGCTTGTAACTTTTTTATTATTGACCCAGCGTAAAAGTGATGTATGAACGACTTGCTAATCATTTTATTCTACGCAAGTTTGCCATACACAACTTTCTTGTGGGAGCCATGGTTCCGGAGATATGAGGACGCCCCAACTTCTTTTGTTTTGAAGATGGAGCCCAAAGGACAGAAGCTGCGACCCCAAAAACTTGAACTTAAGCTATCTATACCATTGCCCACGCGATGCATTAAAAAAATTTCTGCCTACCCAAAATGCACGGTCAAACTCCCAATTGACTGGACTATAGTTGCTAGTTCACCAGCCTAGATTTGATTTGATGTATCTCCACGAAAAAGAGTCCAATGGAGTTGACACACATGTTCTGCGCGGCCAGTTCACAGTTTCATTGCTTGAGATGAATCGTTCACCAAAGATTCGCCCACATAAAGTAAAAATGCGGTTTAACTTCCAACTCATTCTCAGTCCGGTGTAAAATATGGTCCAATGGCTTCAATTACTGCACAAGTTGGTTCTTTTAGGGTTTTAGTCCAAGATCTTTCTTCGATATTGGATATGTAGTGGACGTACAGAGGCCAAATTTTTTTTTGCAACGGCATTGAATCAGTAAATTTGGATTCTCAGCCACACTACTCGCTACAGCAGCGATAGCTGCCTCGGTATGCACTGTACGAGCTCGTCTTGGATGAAATTCAATAAAGTATACGTGGACTTGAATCTTTGTATCCTAATCCCTATAAGCTGCTCAGATGGATGATTATGAGCATCATAAATTGAACGTGCTCTGTAAGTTTGGTGCACAGAACGCGAATTTCAGAAACAAATTTTCATTATTTTGAGACGTTGTTCGGATGTATGTCTACGCGTAGTAGTTTGCCAAAATAAATTAAACATAATATTAAAATGATAGCGAAATTTGACAGCCACAATTACAGATATCCATAATCGAAGTGTTGAACCTCTAAAAAACACCATTTATATAAGGACTGTATCGAAAAAAATGACCTTTAGTTTTTCTTGCATAGCTCTTGTTTGGGATAAGTTTAATTCTTCATCTGGTATGTACAATTAGCTATAAAATGCGTCAAAGAGAAAGAATGTCTAATCGTTTCGTATTGTAAGATCATTCTTGAAAATATGTCACCAAATCAAGAAAAAGTGCGTAGTTGAAATTGTGTGCAAATACCTGGAAAATCCCCTTCCGTAAATATTCGGTACTAGCAAAGGAGACCAATTCGTCGATTGCAAAAGTGAAACCAACGATTATAAAGTACAAAAAACGCCTACCTGTTGCCAGAAAGTCTGGATCAGGTAGAAAAAATGTTCCATCCGATACAAATTTGAGCCGAACGGTAAACAAGAAATTTTTTCAGAGTCCTAACACATTCATTCGGGATATGGCTCAAAAAGTGCCAACATCGAACGCAATGATTCAGAAGATTAAGGAACATTATAATCAGATCATATAAAGTCCAAAAAGTACCCGATCGATCCGAGGAAAAGGAGAAAGAAGCGAAAAATCGGGCTCGAAAGCTAGACAACGATTACCTGACCAAATTGGATTGTGTTGTGAAACATACGTGAAGGCCGATTTAGCACAGTTGCTTGGTGAGGACTTCTATACAGCAGGATTAAAGGGTGGTGTTAGTCCAAATCATTAAACCAAAAAAGCACCAAATTTTCCAAGCGGTATATGATTTGGCAGGAAATATGTCGATGTGGTCTCAGATCAGAGGAGTTTGCAGCGAAGGGTACCATCAACTCAGCAGTATACATCGAAGAGCGTTTAGAGAAGCGACTAAAACTATTTATCGTGAAACACGACGCATCTGTAGCATTTTGGCCAGATTTAGCGAAAAGTCAATATGCTCAATCAACAATGAAGTGATATGAGGACAACAACACATCCGTGGTACCGAAAGCAGCTTAACCTCCAAACTGTCCAGAACATCGACCAGCTGAAAGATGTTTGGCTGAAATGAAGAAAACATTAAAGACAAGCCGCGAGGTGCGACCCCACACTGTTAACTTCCCAGTAATATCTAGATAAATATTAAAAATATTAAACATAAAAATATTTATGAAAATACTACTACTTTTAATAATAATAATGAAAGTAATTGAAATGAGTTGATATCAATCATATCATCTACTGGAGCGTCTATTGATTACGTAAGGCTTTTAGTGGATGGGGGGATTAGTTTGATTGAATGTTCACGCGGATCAATCGGAGGGGGCAGGCTACAAAGCTTTTTTTTTTACGTTGTATGTTATTTTTATATCGATGCTTGAAGGACAAAAGAGCACTAGCAACATGAATGCTATTTTTAACTTCCCAGTATATGGGAAGTTCTTGTAATCGCCTCGAAAATCGAAAATGAAATTTTCAACTTTTCTTTACGTTTTGAGGTCTATAGAGTATATATAAAGTGTTTTTAGAAAGAAGTATGTATGTGTGTGTGTGTGTATGTACGTATGTACGTACGTACGTGCGTTCGCGGGCAGTTTTTCTACGAGCATAACTCACGTAAACAATGTCGTATCGACTTCGTTGAGGTGTCAATCGAAGCGTCTTTGCAATTTCAAGAGCTGATTAGTTTTTGGGACACTTCGGTCGGGGGGGGGGGTTTGCTGTTTTAACCCTTTGAAGGTCAACCATGTTATGCGCTATATCTCACGAACCAAACATGCGATTTTCATCAATAAATTGTCAATCGACGGGTATTAACATTTATGTGATTCTATGAAATTTTTAAAAAAATGCTTGGAGCCGTTTTTTAATTTTAAAAAAAAAAGTGCAAAAAATTAGGTTTTTTTTCAAAAACACAAAATTTTTAACCCGATTTTCAAACCTAAGTAATCAATGTTTATATTATTTATATACTCCAAATAGTTCTTGTGAAAAAATCAACAAAGTTTTTTTTCATGGTTACAAAAAAAATTAAATAAAAAATAAAAAACCATTAAACGTTCAAGGTCATTTACGTCATTCATTATATCTCGAGAACCAAATATAATCTCTCCATCATTAAGGTGTCAATCGACGCGTATAAACATCTTTATGATGTTTTTATATTTTAAAAAAAATTTTAAAGTGTTTTTTTACGATTTATTAATTTTTTTTTTAGAAAAGTAGTGTTTTTTTCGTAAAAAATTCCATTTTTAACCTGATTTCCACATCGTAATAATAAATGTTTATAGAATTTATAAACTTTTATCAATTTTTGTAGAGAAACCAGCAAAAACTTTTCTCATGATTACAACCAAATTAAATTAAAAATAAAAAATCATTCAAAGTCACCATGTAAAAAGGGTTTATTCGAATCATTATACCTTAAATCTCTTATTCTAAAGACATTGCTGTATAGGAAATCAAAGTTTATTAATATTTGCAAAATTTGAGCAGATTTTCAATAGTCTTCACAGCACCATGTTTAACTTTAATGAAAAAACTGCTTTGTAACCTGTCCCCCCTCCGATTGATCCGCCTGAATAATCAATCAAACCAATGCACCAAAATCCTTACGTAATCAATTGACGCTCCCGTAGATGTTACGATTAATATTAAATCATTCCAATAACTTTTATGAGAGGTAGGTAAATTTTTATTATTTGAAGTAGTATTATTTCCATAACTTTTATTGTGTTTAATATTTTTAATATCTTTTTAGATATTACTGGGAAGTTGACCGTGTGGACCTCATGGGTCGCACCTCACGGCTTGTTTTTTCCGTAATCATGCTGTTGTTTTTACAAAAACTGTTTAGAGTATATAAATTTTATAAAAACTGATTACTATGATTTGCAAATCAGGTTAAAAATTTATTGTTTATTGAAAAAACCTAATTTTTTTGCAATTTTTTTAATAAATTAAAAAACAGCCCAGCGATAGAATCATACAATTGTTGATACGCGTCGATTGACACCTTAACAATGGAAATCGTATGTTTGGTTCGCGACATATAGCGCATGACAGAAATGATCTTTAAAGAGTCAAAACAACCACTCCCCGCTCCGCTTAAGTGTCCCAAAAACTAATCAGCTGTTAAGATTGCAAAGACGCTTCGATTGACACCTCAACAAAGTCGATACGACTTTGTTTACGTGAGTTATGCTCGTAGAAAAACTGTCCGCGAACGCACGTACGTACGTACACACATACACATGCGTACATCTCTCTTTTTAAAAACACTTTTTATATACTCATAGTCCTTAAAACGTAAAGAAATGTTGAAAATTTCAATTTCGATTTTCGAGGCGATTACAAGAACTTCCCATATACTGAGAAGTTAAAAACAAATAAAATTCATAAAACCGAAAAGGATTTTCAAAATAGGTTGAGACACCGTTGTACGGAACCTTATGCGTGAAGTTAACGGAAAGGTCCGAAATTTTTTTTCCTTGAAATGAAAATTCATTGGATTTTTGTGTAAATGGTAGTTAATATAATATAATAATAAAAGGAAAAAAATAGTTTGATGAAGTAATTAATATCACTTTTAGAGATATAATTATAACGATTATTTTTTTCCGATACACTCCTTAGCTTTGTGCCATTTTGGCCGTACATTAATTTCGATAATTTTAAACAAATATAATTTGAATAAATTGTTATGTCTATAGTTTTTTTTAAATAACTCCTTATACTGTACAATAATCAACCGGTATAACAGCAAACCTGTAAACTCAGTCATCCAAAACTTATCCAAAAGCGAAATAAACCGATTCGTATACTACGAGTATATATACTAATAAAAATGTACTGACGAAACAGAACCACCTAAAAAACTGTGATACCATTTTCTCATGTTTTTCGATGATACAATGGCTACATTGAATGATGAGTTTCATATTTCCAAATAAAAACGATGTGTTGTTTAGCCGATATCTACCGTTTTGCCCGTATTTCCTTTGTCCGTTGCAATTCATAATTTTCCCAGCTCATAATGAAACATGATATATGGGTTAGAGTTCTATGATTCTAGGCAAGTTGACCACTTGCATATGCGATATGAGAATATGTCAATAGTATCGTTGGCGGTAGGTGTTTTTTTTAGTTTATGCTATTTAAGTAGCATATGGTTGGTACCACAAGCCGTATGTTTATGAAAATAAGGATTGATGATTGTGTGATTGATTGACAAAAGGTTAGTATTTGGCAGTGGTACTATACTTCCTTATATGAATCAGTTTGTAATCGTTTTTATGTTAGAAAAACAGAAGCGTCCTCATTAAAAAAATATATATCAATCCTAGATTCCCGATTTTATAGAAATACTCAAATATTTTTCCAATTCATTGGGGAAAATCTTAGAATCTTTTAATAACACTAATAAATTCTAAATACTCATACCAATAACATGATAACACGCCCAAAAATCCGTATTCGTTACTACTTTCCTCGCATACGACTTTGAACATTCGCGCGGATTACACGAAATACGGCAAATCCTTGCATGATTACTTTTTCCAAATTTTAACATGTAAAGTACTTCACATCCTCATACATTACATGCCCCGGAATTTTCACATGTAACATATAGTCAACGGCTAAACATGCAGTCACATTTACTTATACGAGCTGTACCTTCGTATGCAATGAACATTACTAATCCTGTGGGAAATATGAAACTTCATATATGTCGAGAGTAAATCCAGACGAAATGGAAATTCGTATACGGTTTGGATATTCTCTTTGGACCGTGCATATTTCGAATAGCTGGTAGGCTTCACATTCGTCGGGAAATTATCATGTAAATGTACGTGTTCACATTGGAATACGGTGTTTGGTGTGTTTTCCAGGAAGAATATATTTTGGGTTTGTTTCCATGTTGATTGTAGTTGCAAATATCAAACTTTTCGCTACGAAGAAGTTCAAAATAACAACTGTTTTGAATGAAAATTTATGCATCTACTGCATGGGCAATTACACGACAGCATCATATTAGGGGCATGCTTGCAATACGTAACGCAATTTTTAGAGTATTTTAACTCCCTCCTCTCTCATTTAATACTTAATAGCATTTTTCAAGACTCCCCGCTTTTATTACGTAACAAACTCATCGTACCCCCTTCATATTTTATATATTTTAATGACAAAATATTAACAATTAAATTGCAAAATGTGCAAATCAGGTTAAAAAGGAATTTTTATAAAAAAAAACCCTGAGTTTTCACATTTTCTTCTATTAAATTAAAAAAACCGCTGAAACGAATTTTTATCATGTTAAAATAATCAAAAAGATTTTAAAACACGTCGATTGACACCTTAACCATGTAAATCGTATGTTTGGTTCCCGAGATATAACGCATGACAGAAATGACCTTGAAGATCATGATGACTGTTAATGATTTTTTATTTGATTTTTTTTGTAGTCATGAGAAAAAAATTTGATGGCATTTTTTAAAAACCTGTTTGGAGTATATAAATTATATAAAAACTGATTACTTGGACTTGACAATAAGGTTAAAAATTTATTGTTTTTGAAAAAAATCACAATTTTTTTCATTTTTTTTTCAAAAATTAAAAAACGGCTCCAACGATTTTATTCAAAATTTGAAAGGTTCACACAAATGTTAATATCCGTCGATTGACACCTTAATCATGTAAATCGTATGTTTGGTTCGCGAGATATAACGCATGACAGAAATGACCTTGAAGATCATGATCCCAGTTAATGATATTTTATTTTTTATTTAATTTTTTACGTAATCAGTAGGAAAAGTTTTGATGTTGTTTTTACAAGCACTGCTTGAAGTATATAAATTTTATAAAAATCGAATACTGTCTTCCGTGAACAAGGTTAAAAATTTATTGTTTATGAAGAAACCCTAATATTTTGCATTTTTTTTCTTAAATTAAAAAACGGCTCCAACGATTTTTTGGAAAATTTGATTGATTCACAAAAATGTTAATACGCGTCGATTGACACCTTAACCATGCAAATCGTATGTTTGGTTCGCGAGATAAAACGCATGACAGAAATGACCTTCAAAGGAGCAAAACAACAAACCCCCCGACCGAAGTAACCCAAAAACTAATCAACTATTAAGATTGCAAAGACGCTTCGATTGACACCTTAACGAAGTCAATACGACTTTGTTTACGTGAGTTATGTTCGCAGAAAAAAGTGTCCACGAACGTACGTACGTACGTACATACGTACACACACACTTACACATACATCTCCCTTTCTAAAAACCCTTTATATAAACTCTATAGACCTCAAAACGTAAAGAAATGTTGAAAATTTCAATTTCGATTTTCGAAGCGATTACAAGAACTGCCCATATACTGGGAAGTTAATAGATAAAAATGATGATTTAATTATCATTAAATTATTTTAACTTGTTTTAAATTTTGTTATATGACAATGTGATACACCCCCCTCCCTCCATGTAACCCTTAGTAATATTTTCAAAAACCCTCCTCCCCCTTAGAAATCTACGCAATATATGTATGGTCCCTTACTGTTGAACTTCAGACTAGGGAGTAAATTTGTAAGTAAATATTAACGTATTTTCGCTGCGTTTCATTACCCGATACATCTATGTTGGCAACATACTTCTATATTATACTATTAATATCATTCATTGTACGTCGTGTGTTAAAAATATGCTCAGCAGTTAAAGTATCCTGGAATCAAATATCCGCAATAAAAAATTCTGTGTAAAAACCTTGTAGAAAAGTGAAGTTGGTGGAGAGAGAATGGATTTACGCTTCTGATTAACCCTTGCCATGTAACGTCGTTTTTCGCACCTCTTCTGTGCAATGTCGGGTCACTTGTGTCCGGCTCATGAAAAAAGTATGTAAAAGTGTTCAAAAAAATTTGAAAATATTCACGATACTTTATTGAGGATTCTATTTTAAGGATCAATCGCTATATTGCCGATCTTTAAATTTCGTTTAAACAATATAACTGTTTGAACAAAAAAATGTGAAAAATGGGATTTTTTTTAAAAACACATAACTTTGGCAAAAATCGACATTTTTGAAAATTTTAAACGGGAAATGAAAGCTTATAACTAGTAGTTTAAAGAAAAGAAATAGAGTTGTTGGAGATAGAGTAGAATAGTTTTGAACATGTAAAACATGTAAACATGTAAAATTCACAACAAAACACACATTTTGACACAATTTATTTATTTTATTCAACTTTATTTATAATTTATACAGTATCCGGCACTCGAAGTGTAACCTATTCAAAAGGCCATAAATTTGGTTTGGAAAATGATTTTCATTTATTTCAAAGTACAGAATGTGTGAAAATAATCGAAAATTCAGAATCAATTCACTTTGGCTCGATATGACCACCTTTAACCTTGACTATTGCCTTGAGACGGTCAAAAAATGAATCGCAAGCTGGCCAAACATGCCGGTATTGAAGCCTACTCACGGACGTCGGCTTTTTTCAGCGTCTCGAGGCTGGTGTTTTTTTTTAGCTCGAACCTTGCTCTCCAAAATGGCCTAGAGAGAATAATCCATTGGATTCGCGTCTGGTGAATTCGAGAGCCATTGTGTGGTCGAAATGAAGTTCGGAACGTTGCTTTTCAACCATTCTTGGTTCACTTGTGCTTTGTGAGACGGTGCAGAGTCTTGTTGAAACGTCCATGGTTTGTGACCAAAATGTTTGTCTGCCCATGGCTTCAATGCAGCCTCCAGAATACTTTCCCGATAATATGTCGGAGAGCGCCCATCCGTGGTTACAGCGGCCCAAACCATTATTTGTGGCGGGTGCTGCTTCCTGGTGACCAACCGATGACTCAAATTCTCGTATGAACGGTTTGTCAAGTAAATCCTATCATTTTGTGAGTTTACAAATTGCTCAATTGGGAAAATTTTGTCGTCAGAAAACACTATGTTCGCAAATGAACCGCTTTCGGCAAAACGAAGCAACTCCTTCGCTCTCTCAAGTCTAACTTGTTGCTGTTTCGGTATAAGATCATCATTTTGGAACTAAGAACTAAGGCTTGACCTTGAGCTCATTTTTCAATATGCGTCGGATGCTGCGATCGGATATTTTTAGTTCTTTAGCCATTTGATTGGCACTTCGTCGTGGATTTCGCTTAAGTCGCTTCTTCACTTTTCGAACCATCTCAGGTGACGTTGCAGTCTTTTGATAACCACCTCCATGGCGTTTTGCGATGCTACCAGTATCATTATAACGTTATGGTGCGATAAACAAAAACTTTATTTATATCGAGGTGTTTGAGCTCACGAACAATCGCTGGTTGTGATTTCACAGCTAAATGTTAAGCAATCACACTATTACGTTTGAATTCCATGGCTTATAACTTTTTTTTGCATTCACTTTTAGCAAAATGCTTTTGGACGCTTGTGAACAATAATCAGCACTGTCACTTAGCAAATTTCTAAACAGCTGATGCCAGTGTGACAGCTGCGACAACGGTCTGAAGTTGGTTACACTTCGAGTGCCGGATCCTGTAATCATCAAATATTCTAATTAATAAAAAGAATGTTTAAAGAAATACAAAAGTAAATTTTGGTAAAATTATTGTGCACATTCCAAACATAACTCATATCTGCTGCGATTCATAGGATCATGATCAGCCAGCATATTTCATATCGCCGATTCTGCGGCTTCAATTTCGTGTGTTGCTTTGTATCTATTGATTTCCGCGTTTGTCCATCTAAGTATCAAATCCAATTCGCTATCCTTAATCAGAGCATTCCACGATTCGTACGGATTTGTGGCATTTAAGCTGTTACCTTTTGCTGCCGGCAAGTGCATCCTCAGAGAGGATCCAGATCGACGACCACGTGTTTCCGGAGTATCAAGACTCCACTTGAAATTGTTTTTGCCGAATACTAATCGGCGTCTTCTTCTTTCTCGCGGTACTCGTGCTTGTTCTTCCTCCTCTTCTTCTTCATCAAACTCTTCATCAGTATCTGCTTCCTCGCACGAAACTTCTGTGTCGCTTGACTTCGACCTTCGACGTAATCCTCATCTTCAGGATCAGAAGTATTGCCGCTTAAATTTATTTCCTCGTTTCGATCGCGTAGGACGTGACCAAGTTCGGCTTCCGATCGTTGCGATATGGCTTAAACTAAAAATGTATCGATTCCTCATGAAAAACATGAATTTCTAGTGAAAAGCCACCAAAACATAGGGAAAACCAATTGACTCACCTCCGGCGTTTGATCAACGTACTGTGTAACATCGGGTCACTTTTGTGCACTTTTCAAATTTGACACTCAGCAGTTGGTCCTTGGGGAGCTAGTAGCTTTCTAGTGTATAATTTTTTCCAGCCTACTTTGGCATCGCTCATCCCTCCCCCCTTCGAGCTATAAAGTATAGTCAGTTTCGGCAGGGCACAAATGACCCGACGTTACACGTTAAGGGTTGAAATTGATATATATTTTATGCTTCGAAATATAGTACAAAAATGTTTATGTTGCAAGAAGCTTCAATAAAGCATCAATCAATTAAAATCAGCTAATTACGCTTATGTACTCATCAATGTTCGCATTTATATTTATTTAATTTCTTGTCATTTTTAATAAAATTTAAAGTCTTAGCGTACTCAGGCTTTGTAAATCTTCATGTGAAAAATCAACAAAACAGCACGCCTTGACCACTTAAATTTTGTCGATCGAAAAATCCAATTCGCTTTTCAATTTCAATAATATATGTAACTGTTTTATTTTTTGTAATTTGTATGTTCGGATTTTTATTTGTTTATAAAACAAGAGTTTTAGACACTTTGCGCGATCCTAAGTTTCTGATCTTTTCTCGGAATCCTTCCATCAGACTTTTGATTTGTTATTCGCCTATTTTTGATTGTTTGATTCCATTCTTTACGGCGCTCCTCCATGTTAGTAACAGTTTTTGGGGTCTTCTTCAAATTGCCTTTAACGATTGCCCGGTCGACGACGACACTTAGTGGATTCAACCCTTTTTTGGCTAGAAAATTCAAGCGATATTTTTGAAACGTTTGCAGCGTATTGTTCGCGTAAAGGGCGGGGATTATATCAGGCCAAAATATCGTAGATACGTTATGTTTGTTTTTTAGAAACGGTAGTAAACGTTTCTGAAGACATTCCTTGATGTCGATTACCGCAAAAGACAAAAATGGACGTTTAGATTTAGACAAAAGTCAATCATTTGCGTTCTGTGAAAATATCTTGCAAGTCAAAAAAACATTGGACATAATTTATGTGTTCAATATTTAAATCAGCGTTTGGATCTGAAATTCATCCAAGCTATTGCTCTAGTTTGACTTAGTATATCAATCCGATTTTTCTCTCAATCAATTGCAAAAAATTTCTATAGTAGTCAGTGCTGACGCTTTTTTAATATTCATTATCTGTACAGAGCTCTTACTACGCCTAGAATGCTCCAGATTCACTCAAGCACACGTCTCAACCAATCTCGGTTGTATCTTCTCTGTAAGTTTTTCTTTTCGTAAGCTCAAGTCAACGTGGAAGTTTCGAAAAGCTTCGAAATCGTATTGCAATTTACTGCATCTTATGTTAACTTCTTTGGAGGCGTCAAAATTTAATGACAAGATTTTCAAGGAAAAAAATGTAATAATATAATGTGTAGTGTATACAGGGTTTGTCCGGAAAGTAATAGGACTGAGCCGATTTAAAAAAATTATTGAGCCAATCGTTACAATTCTTTAAAAACTTTCAAAGTAGGCTCCTTCTGCGTCGATGCAGCGCTGCCAGCGTGATTTCCAAGCATTGAAGGCCTCACGGAAGGCATTTCCCGGAATAGCTTTGAGAGCCGCGGTGTAAGCTGCTTGGATCCTCTATGTCGTCTCAAAATGCTTGCCTTTTCATCGGCCTTTTTGTCTCGGGATCATACTCAAAGATCCATGACTCGTCAGCTGTTTTTGAAAAATTGGGGATCACTTTCACACATGTTCAAATTTTTTTGGCACACTTCCACTCGCCGCAATTTCTGGTCGTCAGTGAACACTTTTGGAACCATCTTCGCGCACAACTTGCGCATGTTCAAAAGCTCCGTCACAATGTCATGTACCAAAGATTTTGGTAAATTTGACATCTGGGCAATTGAACGAATACTTAGTCGACGGTCTGAGTTCAAAAGTTCGCACACACGAGTCACATTGTCGGTGTTTGTCGAAGTCGAAGGTCTTCCAGCACGGTCTTCATCGGCGATCTCTTCCCGGCAGTCCGAAAAGACCTTGTGCCATCGAAACACACTACTTCTTGCTAAAGCATCATCTGGGCAGGCCTGCTTCATCATATCAAACGTCTTTGTCGCAGATTTACCGAGTTTCACACAGAATTAAATTGCGTATCTCTGCTCTAACGAACGCTGCGTTTTCGGCTTGCCCCACTCACGGAAACACGTCGCGCGAAAAAGCCTGTCCTGACTCTCCAGGTGCTCACAGATAACTGACCAGCCGCTCGTTCGTTAGCTAGGAACCCCCTCTACCGAATTCAGTCGGTGCGCGCGCGCTCCGAAGTACAGTAACGGCGGAAGAAAATCAGTCCCTTTTACTTTCCGGACAAACCCTGTATGAGGTCTCTGATACTTAAAAGTACCAAAAAAACTGCAGTATGTTCACGACGAAGCAATGAGCGAATTCGTTCGGCCCCTCGAGTACTAAAAGAGTGTGGATTGCTAGCACATTTCGGCGAGAATAGGGTTACAGTTTATTTTGCCTAGTCTTCGCCCTCATTGATAATTTGCATGTTAATTAAAAAAGAAAACTCAATAATACAAAAAAAATATCCATCCTTAATCTGAATTTTCTTTTCGTCTGCACACTAATTTTACTTTCGCGATACAACACCAACCAATTTTGCCATTTCTCACGGAATGTATCATCTCGGTGGTTGCTAATCGGAGAGCGCTCAAAATGGTGGGGCCTGCGACTGACGGTCATCGAGTTGCAGCACGCTCGTAGAGAATGCAACAAGAGATAATGACAAACTACATGAAATTTTGTTTGTACTGTACTGAAGACAATTAAAAATACATGATGAAGAGGTGGCATTTCATCGACGATGCATTATGATCCAACTTTGTCGTTATAGGTTCTGCGGCGGGTAAATCGATGGGAGACTTTCACACATTATTTAAAACCGTAATATTAAATTGTATACATCAATTTAAGGTTGTAGGATTTTTTGCCTGCTTTTAATATTCTTGTGTCCCTTTTGGCATATTTCTGGTTGTTCAATGTGCATAGTATTAAGGGGGAAGTACCTTTAAACACTTTTTAAAATCGATTTTTTTTTATTGTTTTAATCGATAGATATATTGCCTAAAAATATCATGTCAAAGTTTCAAAAGCTAATTCTCAAAATTGTGGAAGATATGCATCCCGGAAGTGCCCGGCGTCGAGTTCTTTTTCTCTTGACCACAAACTTTAAACGGCCTTTTCTCGAAACCATGTTTTTTTAACATTGCGTAAGTGATAATAAAAAAACTAGTGAATCGATTTTCATCATCTAGCATTCATTTTAAAGAGCATAAAAAACTGTTCTATATAGACTAAATATTAAAAAAACAAATTATATTGGGACTATTTTTGACTGGAAGTACAACGAAATTTTTCGTCAAAATCGTGATTTGTTTTTTTGAGCCTGTTTTGAAGGGTTAATTTTCGAATTTCGCAAATATCTTAGTCTATCTACTAAAAAAACCCTCTCGAGTAAGAAAATGTTTGGCTTCTGATTTCAGATGAAAATTGCAGCCAGCATCGCTTACGCAATTTACGACGTCAGCGACGACATGGCTTTCAAGATCCTTGAAAAAGTTGTTAATTTTTAACTTTTACTTTTGTAGAATATGTTTTTTTTCAACCTCAAACATCACCTAAAACAAGCCGCGAGGTGCCACCCTTGAGGTCCACACGGTCAACTTCCCAGTAATATCTACATAAACATCAACAACATTACAACAATGAGAGGTATTCATAGTAGTAACAGGAATGAGTTAATATGAATCATATCGTCTACGGGGGGGTCCATTGATTACGTAAGGTTTTTGGTCGATGAGGACAGATTGAATATTCACGCGGATCAATAGATGGGGGCCTTTTTGGTGTTGAAAACTTTTGTTGGTTTTCAAAATTTAAGCAATTTTTTTAAATTAAAAGACTATAAAAACTATTAAAAATCTGTTCAAATTATGCAAATATCTTAAAACTTTGATTGAATTTAAAACAATTTTTTTAGAATAAAAGATATAAAGTAATAGCACTCGTATGAACCCTCTTTACATGGTAACTTTGAATGATTTTTTTATTTTTAATTAAGTTTTTTCATAATCATGAAATAAAATTTTGCCGGTTTCTCTCCAAAAACTGATAAGAATGTATAAATTTTATAAACTGGATCACTGTGCTGTGCAAATCAAGTTAAAAAATATTTTTTTATGAAAAAACTATAATTTTTCGCATTTTCTTCTATTAAATTAAAAAGACAGCTGAAAAGAATTTTTAAAATGTTAAAAACTTCACAACGATGTTAATACACGTCAACTGACACCTTAATGATGCAAATATTATATCTGGTTCGTGATATATAGTGAATGATAAAAATGACCTTAAAAATCATGATTACTTTTAATGATTTTTTATTTTTAATTTACTTTTTTACGTAATCATGAGAAAAAGTTTTGATGAAGTTTTTGCGAACATTGTTTGGAGTACATAAATTTTATAACCATTGGTTACTAAGACTTGACAATAAGGTTAAAAATTTATTGTTTTTGAAAAAAACCCTAATTTTTTGCACATTTTTTTTAAAAAAAATTGAAAACCGCTCCAAGATTTTTTTTAAAAACTTGAAAGAATCACGAAAACGTCAATACGCGTCGATTGACACCTTGTTCAAAAAAATCGTACGTTTGGTTCGCGAGATATAGCGCATGACAGAAATGACCTTCAAACGGGCAAAACAGCAAACCCCCCCGACCGAAGTTTTCCAAAAACTAATCAGCTCTTAAGATTGCAAAGACGCTTCGATTGACATCTCAACCAAGTCGATCGGACTTTGTTTACGTGAGTTATGCTCGTAGAAAAAAGTGTCCACGAACGTACAGACGTACGTACGTACTTACGTCCGTACACACACACACACATACGTCTCCCTTTCTAAAAACACTTTATATATACTCTATAGACCTCAAAACGTAAAGAAAAGTTGAAAATTTCAATTTCGATTTTCGAGGCGATTACAAGAACTTCCCATATACTGGGAAGTTAATAAATATTATACTGATTTAATAGGAACTGCCTTCATTTCCCCACAAATCAGTTGCAAAAAAGACCTTTTGCGGCCTCTAAAGGTACTTCCACCCTTAAGTTTTTCAAAGATTGGTTGGTTGTAGTGGCAGTCCCCTTTGTCAAAAGGTGGCTCACTTAGACCAAAGTAGGTCCATTGTGATACTGTAAAAGATAGCCCTGTAAACGATAGCTCGTCGCAGGAGATGTCTTCACGGTGTTGGACGCCGAACGCCGGATCTTGTATTCTTCAAGGGAGATCCGGGTTTTAGCGCTGTATAAGAAAAGCGCACTTTTAGTGAGGGAACAGGGTTAAATTGGGGTACCTATCGGCAAGTTAATTGCCACATGTCTGGCGCAGGATTCAAGATCCAAGCTAGCCGATATTTTTATTAAGTTTTACTTTTAGCGACTGGTTACGCTACAATTGAGGCGCTTCTAAAGCCAAGTTACGGCTCGAGCGTTTTGCCAAACTACGGCAATAATGCGTTGATAAAAACGAGTCAAAAGTACGCTTTAACTATGACTATATTTTCTTTTCTACAATTTTCTTTTATACACTTTTTACAACTTAACATATAATCCCTACTCTAATATTTTATTCTACTTAATACATAATCCCTACTCTAAAACTGGAAGAATTGAATATGGTAAATTCATTCTACCAATCAAAATATCGATCAGCATTTTTCCATATGACCCAATTTAAAATGCAACACTCATAATAGTCCATGAGTAATGACTACTCAGGTTTCGTACTTTGTGTGTACATGACACCTGCCAATGCTAGGCGCCGCTTAGTCTAGTGCGATCGCGATGGGTTATTATAAACATTCGTTCATGTGTCTATTTTTAGTGACAACATGAATTGGACTTTCGTGTGAGTAGATTATGTGTAATGCAAAACGAGTATGCACAGTGAGCATTACAAGGTGATCGTAAATTATGCATTTGTATATTCTACGATTGCTCATTGATTATTGATTTGTGGGTTTAGTTTATAGTAAAATGCTGATTGATTGTGTAGCTACGTGTAGGTCCACTACACCCTTAACCTTTTGAGGTGAGAGTTTGGGTACAAAATCGAGACTTATTATAGGTATTTTTACATATCTTATATTATATTTTTATACATTGTTATTCCCCTTTTTTTTTTGAAAATCTTAAGTCTATTATTGTGTATCCATTTTTTTTTATTGTCTATTTCCAATAGTGTATTTACATTATTTTTACTAAGTACTTTAAATGGACCTTTATACGGTTTCTCATGTTTTCTTCTGTTCTCTACTTTTAATAAAACAAGATCGTCTATTTCTATGTTTAATGGTTTTGAATAACATTCTTTATTTGTTCTAATCATTTTAGCTTTTTCAATTAAGTCCTTTGCTTTTGTTAGAGACATTTTTAATCTAATTTTTAATTCATTTCTGTAATTCTCCAAATTGTATATTTCTTCTGAATCGCTTAAAATGTCATTTGGTAAATAGGATAGTTTGCCGAATACCAGTTCGTAAGGTGTATAATTTGTGTCAATATGTGGAGTTGTATTTTATGAAAATGTATAGAAAGGTATCCATTCGTCCCAGTTGTTGTTATCAACGAAGGACAGTAAGTATTCGTTTAATACGCGGTGGTTCCTTTCTATTACACCTAACGATTCATGATGGTAAGGGGTTGAAAATATTTGTTTTATATGTAGTAACTCGCATATTTTTTTCATTAGACTGTTTGTAAATTCTGTCCCTAAGTCCGTTTTTAGAATCTTGAAATGACCGTATAATAAGATAAATTTATTTACTATAGCTTTTGCTACTGTGGTAGCATCCTTAGTCTCTATGGGTATTGCAGTTATAAATTTCGTTAATTCGCACTGAATAGTGAGAATGTATCGGTAGTTGTTGGAAATTCTCAACGGGCCAACAATGTCTGCGCTTACAATCTCGAAGCTAGTAGATGGAGTCTCGGTTTTTATCATTTTCTCTTTGGTGTGCTTAGTTATTTTATTCACATTGGTTTATATGTTTTTTTGACCATTTTCTTCATATCCTTCCAACAGTATCTCTGTTTCAATTTTAACAATGTTTTATGTACTCCTATATGTCCTCCATGTGGCGAATTGTGGTACTCAATAATTAATTCATTTTGCTTTTTGACGTCTTGAATTCTTATGGGCGGTCTGTATATTAATATTTTTAACTTATAACTTTCTTCCCGTTGCAACGCATTAAATAATTTCTTGAATTCATTTCTCGGTACGTACCTGAATATATTATCATTAGAAGATAAAGATAGTGCATTTATGCTATTGTTCTTTGAATATATTAACAACTTCTTCATGACAGAAACTAATTTCGTGTATGAATTATCATTGTTGTTATCATGAACTTTCAGCTTATCGTTGAAGGAAACTGGTTTCTCAACAACTTTATCACTGTAGCGCACTACTATAAAATCTTTCTCTTTAGTTATAGATATATCATCTTTCTTGTTTTTCTTGCTAGCTAGCATATAAAATTTCAGTTTCATCGCCCCTTTAATATCTGACAAAGAAGTGCAATCAAACGCATGGAGGTGATCAATCTCTTCGTTTTGGTTGCCACTTTGCTTGTCGATTTCTGTATTTTTATTTTCACTTTGTACCTTTTTCGTTTTACTTCTTGTTATCGCCAATAACTTTTTGCTAATATTTTCATCGTTTGTCGGAGGTATCATGGATTTTAGCATTTCAGTGTTGATTTGTATTCTTGACAGCGCATCCGCATTTGTATTTATATTACCCGTAATTTGTGCTCATACCCGTTATTCTGTATACACTATTCTCTAAAGTGTTATTTCAGTGCTCGTCTCCAATTAACAATTACATAATAGTTAATTCTATAAATTTATCAATCATTATCAATATCATTAATCATATTTTTTCTTTCAAAACATAAAGTGTCTATTGCGACAATTTTCATAAGAATTCGCGTAGTTATTTTATGCTACAGTAAAATTTACCTAATTTGTTTAAAACAAATTCTAATTAAAATGTTATTCTTTTTCAGTTTATCTCTATATAAAATTAAAGTTTAGCTTGAAGTAACTAGTGTACAATTATAAATGCTGGTCGTTGCCGTTAAATTCTTTAGTCATCATTAAATTACTTGTTACTTTAATCGCACAAAATTCTTCTTCATCTTCGCCTTTTTCCTATTTGCAACTGTCTTCCATATTTTTGGTTGAAGTTCCAACTCCATTATCTCACGTCGAAATTCCATGCTCGGTCGCTGTATTAGTCGTCAACATTCAAATTTAAATTTTTGTTCCAATTTTTTTTTATTAAAAAAACTTTCAGCATCGTATAGGCAGAATCGCCTTGATACAGGTTTCGACAGTGCAGGATCGTGGATTGCAGGTTCGTCGGTTGCAGGATCGCCATGTAAAAGATAGGCCAGTAAACGATAGCTCGTCGCAGGAGATGTCTTCTCGGTGTTGGACGCCGAACGCCGGATCTTGTATTCTTCAAGGGAGATCCGGGTTTTAGCGCTGTATAAGAAAAGCGCACTTTTAGTGAGGGAACAGGGTTAAATTGGGGTACCTATCGGCAAGTTAATTGCCACATGTCTGGCGCAGGATTCAAGATCCAAGCTAGCCGATATTTTTATTAAGTTTTACTTTTAGCGACTGGTTACGCTACAATTGAGGCGCTTCTAAAGCCAAGTTACGGCTCGAGCGTTTTGCCAAACTACGGCAATAATGCGTTGATAAAAACGAGTCAAAAGTACGCTTTAACTATGACTATATTTTCTTTTCTACAATTTTCTTTTATACACTTTTTACAACTTAACATATAATCCCTACTCTAATATTTTATTCTACTTAATACATAATCCCTACTCTAAAACTGGAAGAATTGAATATGGTAAATTCATTCTACCAATCAAAATATCGATCAGCATTTTTCCATATGACCCAATTTAAAATGCAACACTCATAATAGTCCATGAGTAATGACTACTCAGGTTTCGTACTTTGTGTGTACATGACACCTGCCAATGCTAGGCGCCGCTTAGTCTAGTGCGATCGCGATGGGTTATTATAAACATTCGTTCATGTGTCTATTTTTAGTGACAACATGAATTGGACTTTCGTGTGAGTAGATTATGTGTAATGCAAAACGAGTATGCACAGTGAGCATTACAAGGTGATCGTAAATTATGCATTTGTATATTCTACGATTGCTCATTGATTATTGATTTGTGGGTTTAGTTTATAGTAAAATGCTGATTGATTGTGTAGCTACGTGTAGGTCCACTACAATACCATAAGATAAAATCCATTTATCGAGCGATTGTGCAACAACTTTACTCATTTAGCAAGTTTTCAGATTCGGAAATTTAAGTAATGCAAACAATTGCTCGAATATTTTCAGGAAAACTGAGATAATAATAAAACTGTTAAAAAACAACAACGATAACTTCCTTTGAAGTGGATATTTTATTTTTATACAAATATATGTTTCGATAGCTACTTGCTAGCTTCCTCAGTGTTGTATCGTTACTAAATTGCAAAGTCTGTGATGCCTATATATACCTAACATACATGTGGATACAATGAAGGGATATAATTAAGCCTAAGTTTAAATAATGATGAAAGGCAGTTGCCTGTATCGGTGTTTAATCTGTTCGCCACTGGTTCCTTGTTGATAAAAAGGCTTTCATAAGGGTCCAATTTTGATGGCTTGGAGACTTCCTTGACCACTTCTATATGCTCCTTCGATATCTCGTGGTGGCTCTCAATGATGTGTTTCGCGATCTCTGACTTTAATCCTGTTGATTGTTTTCGCTCCTCTCGCACCAGTTCGGCCTCGTTTAGATGCTCCTGGAGTCGTACTCCCACTAGTTGCTCCGTTTGTCCTATGTACGTCTTAGAGCAATCAGGGCAGGTCACCTTATAAATATCGCTTTTCTCCCATAAACTTTTTGGATCTTTAGGACTACTACTACTACTACTAGATAATATTTTTTTGAATGCTTCACATTGGATTTAATTTATTTTACAGCAAATAATAAGTTATACTATCTGGATTCTATGAAAACTCGCACGAACGATCCACCTTATCATCAGAAAAAAATTGATTTGCTTCAGAAATTAAGAAAATTTTCAATGATTGTCAAAGAACGCAAACTTTGCTATAATTTTGATTTATAGGGTTAAGCAAAGCTGATTTGAAAAATTGGATACCTGTTTTATTTTCACTAATAAAGTTTATTATTCCCCATAAAATCTTTTAAATCCATCTCTGGAAAGTTAATAAAACACAGCGTTCAACTTTATGTCATGGATAAATATTGACTCGATTCTTGACGAAACTTTTACAGTGGAAAATTGTGTATTTTGAGTTTTTATCGAGTAATTAAATTGAAATATCAAATATCGTTATATGTTACCACTTACTCGTCCGTTTCTTAGCTATCTACTTTCTAATTTTCCCAAAGTATAGATAGTATATGTACGTCATCACGAATATCCATTTGCGAAACATTTGAAACTTAAAAGGTTATCAGTACCAACCTGAATTATTTGCATTTCATTTTGAAGTCAAGCAGGCAACATTTTCTATCCACAAGAAATTCCAAGCGTGCGAAAACCCTACTAATTCAAACACGTCAATACTATTTGCTTTATCCTAGAATCGACAGCTTTGACGTCATTTCACTGAAAATGTGTCCTGTTCACTGTCCTCCATTAGTTAGCGAAATAACGCAAAGACTTTGAATAGTGGAATGAGTTCGCTGTTATTACTAGTTCTTCGCCCTAATTTCGCGTGACTAATGAAAACTAAAGGTTCCGAAGGTGATTAGCAGAAAATTTGATTGAGTTTTCATTCGCGCGTGTTCGTAGATAGTGTATAGATTACGAATTGCTGTAGACGATGAATGAGAGATTTTTCGTTGCCATTTGCATTTGAAATTAAATTTCATTACTTTCCAAAAAATGCTCAATCGACGAAAGTTCAAATCAACATGACTTTTATCTGATTTTTTCCGTTCAGTTCCCGGGGAGCAAGCAACAAACAATTTAAAGTAGTGCAGATAATTATGCAGTTTGGTCTTCCATGCATCAGAGGTGCGATGACTGTTGGCAGGCCAGCGCAGTTTGACGCGTAAGGTTGTGGGTCGTTTCTTTATTTGTGACCCCGAATTTTATCACTCCAAATTCAGCCACCCTATGCCCAAATGACGAGAACTAATAGGAGCCTAAAAAGTAATCATGGAAAAATTATTTGAGTTTTCTATTGTTTACCATTGAGTTCGTCGCCTGAAAGATAAATATTTTCAAATTTGTATTTTACCACAAGTAAAAGTGTTTGTATAAAACACGACATCTTGGTTTTGGGTAGAATTTTTGCGAAGATTCCATTTTTCATGTAGATAATGTTTAGTTGAAAACATGACTATGAACGTTTGAAATCAATTTATCACTTTTAATCAATACGAAGATGACATGGTAAGGTTCGAAGTAAGTAATAAAATAGTGTGTTTGGATTAAACGGTGACCTCAAATAGCTTGTCACCAATAAGATTGCGGACGTGGTACTGATTTTGCGAACCAGGACCACAAGTCGGAGTAGTTGAAGTTGACAAGTGCACGACGACCAACACTCCTTAATAATTATTTTTGGGTTTCATGATAGGTTTCTTTTGAATTTGGATGAGAAGAACCATAACAAAACTCTCCAACATTTTAAGGTGTTGATCTTATATCGTTATATTTTTTGATAGCCTTGAGTTGGATGACCATTTTGTTTCGTAATGGGTATTTCATATATGTTTACAATCATTGTTACTATTGCTTGATTACTCAGTGGCATTTTAGATTGGATTTCTACTCGAAATCATGACGATACTAATGCATAGCCGCTTTGGGCAAAATACTAAATATGGGTCTAGTCGCGCTTGAAATGCGACGCCGTGATAGGTCACGCCCAGATCGAAACACCCATGCCAGGCAAGCTCCGCTATCGTTTGTCGTCCTGTGATAGAAGTTGGCCCGCCCGAGGGATTGTTTGATTGCGCGAAAATGATATTAGGTAGCTCGTTTTCTTTTGTACTAAGGGGTTATACCTATGTGAATTAATTTTTTTTTCAATTTTTTTTTATTGGCTAAAAGTATGTTAACACATCCCTAGTATTGAAATCAAAAAGGTCCAAATACTAATATACTTCAGAAAATTTTTGAGAATCAATTTTCTGAAGCAACTCCAATGCTCGAAAAACGTAAAATTTGCTCGCTTTATACTATATAGTAATTAACATACACTGTATAGGGCACGTTCCTTCGTAAACGACGCTAGGAGAGCTTCTGTTTACTCGATCGACTACACGCTGCATTTGAGGTTAAAGTACTATGTTTTGATTGATATTTTTACTGTTGTTTTGTATAAAAAAGTGTTAGAAATGAGTAGTAAACTGTACAGTGGCGGTAAAGGCAGTAAAGCAAGTAGTTCATCGCAGAAGCGCAGCAAGATCAGCAACAGGCGTCCGCCTAATCGCCATTCGTTTGAGACTCATTAGGATTGACTGCAGGACCTAATTTTCACAATTTCTGCTTAGAAACAGACGCCGAGCGAATAAATTTCAATTCAATTTCAATTTCCGACGTTGTAAAAGAGGCGAGACGCGGCCTTTTAGCATCAAGAAAGGACGAGGAAGAGAAATCCACGGTCTTGGAAGGCCAACTGTATAATGCTAGGATAGCAGAGTAAAGGTTAAAAAATTTGTATATAGTAAAATTTTGAAAATTCACAACTTTATAAGGTTTTGAAACTTCAAACGCGTTTATCTGGAAAGTGTATTTTTGAAATTTGCCGGAAACGAAACTCTTTCAGTTTTCATCCGATTGACTTGCCGTTATAACTGTAGCTTCTTGATATGATTATCTAGTGAAGTACACACGATTTTAGCGATTGGTTTGGTTAAAAACAGTTATAAACAATTAAAGTAATAATTTTTTTGGGTTGAAAATGCAATTTTTATGTTAAATGGTCGCCATTTTGCGAAAAATCGATATTAAACTATTATCGTGTGTACTTCACTAGCAAAACTCATGGAGTTTATGGAATTTTTATTATTATTTATTTATTATTGTTTCAGATGCAGATGGGGCTGACAAACTTGTCCGGCCGCAGAACGTCTTTCGTAAATACTAGTGACTTTGACGTGCACTACAGCCGCCATTTTGTTGCCCTTAAATTGATATATTATTTATAAAAGCGTTTTTTCAAAATCCTTGAAAAAATCCTGAAAATGGCTTGTTTTTTAGCCTTCAGATAGGTATAACCCCTTAATTGATTAATTACGCATAGAGTAGGTTATGTTGATTGCGATTTTGACTCGGTGTATGTGAGACTGAAGCTTAGATTAAATTACAAGACATAAACTAGAATCATGGATTAATTTTGAATTTGGGTTTTTTTCCATTTCATTTATGGATCTATATTAATTCAATTTTTTTTTCGATTGGTGCGTAGGGTGGCTGAATTCCGAGTGATGGAATTCTAGAACAAAGGTAGAAAAACGACACACTACCTTACACACTAAGCTAGCCTGGCCTGGCCTGCCAACAGTCACCGCACCACTGTTCTTTGAGAGACCGAACATAATTGCCTGTCGTCGGGGACTGAACGTCCGTCAGGAAAATGAAATGAAGGTCTTTTTGAAGTAAACTTTCGTTCATAAAAATTCTTATTCATAACAGTGCCTAGTCAAATTGTAAATCCAAAAAATTGTAGCCCGGTTACTGAATACTACGAATCATTCGTATGCATTCATGATTCAAGATTAAACGAACGACGATCGATACAATTCGTGATAAAATCTACTGAACTGATCTCAGTATCGATATATAGAGATAGAGTTCCAATAATAGTACGACAACATATCTATTTTCAAACAGATGAATGATAGTTTAAAACTTCCCAATCTCAAGAAATCGTTGATCTGGCCAATGAACGCGTGCATGCATGTGAAACTTCAATGGGGATGATGATTTATCCTTCGTCAAAAATTTCTTTTTACTTTTGTCGAAAGCATTTCGAGTTTACTTTAAGAATATTTTTCTGCAACTCGTTTGTGGTGTTGTTTGTTGCAATCACTATATGCAAGGGGAAGTAATTCTCTACTCGCACAATATACCCCGGAGTCACAACTGGTTACGGGATGGGTAATCCCGCAAAGAGTAAGGGGAGTGGTTAAACTGGTCGGCTGCTAATTCGTGCATTAGGATAAACATTGACAACAAATCTAAATTGGAAAGCGTTCAAAGAGACCGACAGAAAATTAAACTAAATGTGTTCGCAAAATTTACGTACATAATAATTTGTTAGATGCTATTTAAAGTACCATTATTTATAATTGCGCTCGTGAATCAGAATCATTTTGTCAATATTGAGATATATTTCGTTTCAAGTGAATTTTGGACCTTATAAAATGGATGCAAAAGTCTTCAATGCAGTAGAGTATCCTTGATCCTTTTCGGACAATGGGCGTAGGCGGTCATCTGACTAGTATGATTTTTCAAATCGCCTTTCTTCCTGTACGACGACAATTTTAATATCATTTCATCATATGCTTTTCCAATTTAAAACAATTAAGTTACCACGAGAAAGTCAGTTTTAGTGATTCGAAGCAAACGTTTTTTTTTCAAAACGGACCTTCAATTCCTTATTGTGTTACAACCTTCCCACATGTCTTTTTCAAAACTCTGTTGGTTTTATATTTAAACCTTATTCAGTTCATTATATTGGATAATTTCATGAATTGAACAGCATGGAAAATACGAAAAATTCAACTGTTTTCGGCGAAGAAAATAATGTCACGAATTTATTGTGCTTTAAAAATGTGCGTCTTTGAAAAAGTCTAAAAAATTGAGAAAATGTATTTATTTTGGTTACGCACTTCAAGCTTGTTATTTCGATTTGATAGTGAATGCGTTCCTAGCGAAAATCACTTTTTTCCAAAATAATTGGAGCTAAAAATGAATGCAATATGTTTTCTAAGTTGATGCGAAAACTGAACAAATACGACTTGACTCACATCAAGGACAAATTCTAGCTTTCCATATTTTCCAAGTACACTCCACAATCGAAGGTTGGCATACTTCAACTTCTGCACAAAACTAATAAAAGAATATCCCGAATTGTCAAGAGACTCTAGAAATATCAACAAGGACATTCAATTATACGTGGCTACTTTTTGTCCTCATCCCATTGTCCATCAATCTCTGTTGAATCATTATCGCATCACCCACCTCTGCTTCCAACAGGACAACCCGAATTTCTATTGTTGGATGTTGGTTAAATTATTTTTGGCATGCAAGCATTTTGTGAACTGCTGCTCTCGTTCTCGGCGTAGTCGCTCGATTGGTGCCTAGTAATTTTCTGCGAATTTCAGGATAATGTTCAGCGTCGCGGAAGGGATGACAGGCGACTCAAGGTGGCGTTAAGGTGTATCCAATCGACCCAAGTCAGAAATAGAAACCTTTTGCACACATTTCGTCCTTCGCTCCCGTCTACGAATTAATAACACTTGATTTAGCAAATAGAGAGGCTTGCATGAGAAATGGTGGGAATGGGAATGGGGGTGGTGGATTCTGTTCAGGATATGTTTAGCTTGTATTGATGTTGAGCCTTTTTTATTTGAAGAGGGTCGAAGTATTGATTGTAACTTAATGAAAATTTGATGTGAGGGGAAGGTTTTGTAGTTTGATTGATTTTGTTTATTTATATTTGAACTCGATAGGCCGCTAGTGCTTGATGCTTATCTTTGGATGCCTTAGATTTTGTTTTTGGGTTAATGTTTGCTAATAAAAATAAAAATTTTAACAATTGACAGAAAGTTAGATAAATTTTTCATTCAAGGAAGACTTTCAGCAATACAGACACACATTACTTATGAATTGGTGAAATTCGTCCCTAGAATATAGTTGAACAATAAAGTAAACCTAACCCTAACAAAGTACATATAAGCAGTGCGTATCTGCATTTATTTGATAGGTTTTTTCAGTAGTTTGTACCTTTGGAAGTACAAGCACTCAGTGGCAAGAACTTTTTGCCTGATATGCAGTCTGTTTCCAAGAAATACGAAAAAAAGGCTTTATGCAGGTCAACAAAGCATACATGCGACACCAATAAAAGTTGAATTTAAGTAAGATAAGAATATGAGTTTGAATCCCCCTACCTAGTATTCATTGGGTAAAAATCAGCCCTGACTGGCATAAGTATCGGTGAACTTAGACTTAGACATGCGGTATAGTATGCGCTAGGTCATGGTAGGGTAGGCCCAGTCAAATCGATGTATGCCTGATGAGCTCTGCTGACTTCCGTCGTCTTTACGAGACCAGTAAACAAACATTACTCGTTTTACAATAATATCGATTGTTTATTTCAAGTCTCGCACGTCAAGGTAGCTTATTTTTAAGCATCTGGCTAGTTTTTGATCGCAAGGCACGCGAAATAACCTTTCTGAGTAACCAAAAAAGTATAGCCTGAAGTGTTAAGTTGTTTTTGGTTGGTTTGTACTTATTTTGATTCGTCGGTATTTTGTAATCGGGCATCATGGTCACTGAATCTCAGATAATCAAATTCGGCGCCAAAACTAGAAAAACGGCTCATGATACAATGTATTCAATTGAGCTGGCTTACCGCACCTATAGTTTTAGAGAAATTGAACTAGAATATGTCTGACTTAAAAATGTTCGTCGTTTGCTTCTCGGAAGTTTACACCACAACGGAGTCACTATGAGATGAACGACAAATTTAAATTTACTAGAAATTCTGGTAGCCGTGTATCGCACCAGAAAATGTTTAGAAAGGAACCAAAGATACAAATATTAAGAGTCCAAAAAGAGAACCGGCGAAACTACACGCGAAGAAATTGGGAAAGAAAAATCGGAATGTTGTACACTCAATGCCGGGTTCTTCTCAAAAAAAGCTACAAATGACCTCATCTTGCCTTTTAGAGGCTGCTCTCTGAGGATCCTTACTTGGCTCATCGTCAACGTGATCAGACTCTTTGAAAATATAAATCAACTTCTTAACGAACGAAGCAGAAGTTTTAGTATATCTTGCAGCCTGTACGACCCTCATTCTTGGTCCTTTTGGATGATTTACCAAGAACACTGCTTCAAACCGCCTTTTATATGTGGCACTCATATTGTTATGACGCTTTATCTTCCAAGTATCGGAAGGTGCTAAACATCAGGACTAAAGTTGTAACGTACATATATAGTGCCGGCATTTATTTGTCAAAGTAATTTTGTTTACGAGCTAAAAGGGGACAACTTTTTTTGGTGAAACACAGTGCTTATATTAGTACTCTATACCTACTTCAAATCGTATCATAATATTCTCGCTAAATATTGGAAAATTATATTCGAATAAATGCATCGCAGCACATAAAGATTCTAACATTTATTTCATTAATTGTAATCAGAATAAATGTTCTCGTCAATCACGTTATGATTGCTTCTATTGCTTCTAAAGGAATACCATGAAAATTAATACGAAAAAGTATCGAAAGTATTTTGAACACTTAAATTCTGTCTGTGGAACGTTCAGTTGATGGTGATCTCGTGTACTCTTTGTAATGAGATGATTAGTTGGCGAACGATATCGCTTCGAAATTTCTATTCAGCAAGACGAAACTACTCAAAAAAACAGAACAAGAAAAAACGAAAGACTACCGCGTACAAGAACAATCTCTCGGGTGACCGTGCTACTCTCGATGAGGAAGACGAGATTCAGCGAAGCTCGCCAGGCGCAGATGTCGCTGCCTGGGCCCGCCCTACCATGGCCCAGCGCTTGCGTGTCAGCATGTGTTGTGCGCACTAGGCCCACCAGTTACTTACCTCAGCCGGGGTGAACCCTGTTCCTCAAGCAAGAAGGAGGGAGGAACCTTAGGGAAACTCTCGATGATTAAGTTTTTTATTCCATGTTTATTTTTTTCCAACCTGCCTATTTCAATTTATAATTCATTTTTCTGGATTTTTATTATTACTAATCATGGGTTAATGCATTAAGATAGAGAATTAACCAATTTTCATCAATCATATTCATGTAAACTAATTAACAAACCAGTGTATATTCAATTCAATTTCTTCACTTTCCGTGGATATTCATAAACATGCATCAAATATATATTTGTAGATGTTTTTTTTCTTTCGAAATAATTTTTCTCATTTCTCTTCTCTTTCATCCACTTCATTACCGGTTTGGACGCATCCGGTTTAATTTGAAAGATAAAGGAATAAAAAATATGATAATTTTACTTTAATCTCTAAAAATAGTTGATGTGCTTTACTACATATAAAAAACAATCAAAGGCAATGAAAATCATGCGCATTAGCAACAGTGCAAAAAAAAATTAATAGCATCGATTTTGCTTGACAAGAAAAAAAATCAAAATACTCAATCTTTACATATTTTTCTCTCCAAATAATGCACAGCAAATAGTCATTTCAATATATTCAATTATTCATATTTTCCACTTATGTATTTCTGTCACCATTCACCGTTTCGTGATATCTTCGCTTGGGTTAGATAACATTTCTAAATACGAGGATATGTATTTGCATTTGGATTATATATATTCACGGTTTTCTAATTTGTTTCTAATTTTTTACTTCCCAGTATATCGAAAGTTCTTGTAATCGCCTCGAAAATCGAAATTGAAATTTTCAACATTTCTTTACGTTTTGAGGTCTATAGAGTATAAATAAAGTGTTTTTAGAAAGGGAGCTGTGTGTGTGTGTGTGCGTACGTACGTACGTACGTCTGTACGTTCGTGGACAGTTTTTCTACGAGCATAACTCACGTGAACAAAGTCCTATCGACTTCGTTGAGGTGTCAATCGAAGCGTCTTTGCAATCTTAAGAGCTGATTAGTTTTTGGGATACTTCGGTCGGGGTGGGGGGGTGGATTTGCTGTTTTGACCTTTGAAGGTCATTTCTGTAATGCGTTATATCTCGCGAACAAAACATACGATTTGCATCGTTTAGATGTCAATGAACGCGTATCAACATTTTTGTGAATCTGTCGAATTTTGAAAAAAAAATCGGTGGAGCCGTTTTTTAATTTAAGAAAAAAAGTGCAAAAAATAGTTTTTTTTTTCATAAACACTAAATTTTTAACCTGAGTTGCGAAATACAGTAATCAATGTTTATAAAATTTATATACTCCAAACAATGTTTGTAGAAACACTATGAAATTTTTTTTCTCATGATTACGTAAAAAATTAAATAAAAAATAAAAAATCATCATCATGTTTATCAAGGTAATTTTCATCATTCACTATAACCAGATATAATATTTGCATCATTATGGTGTCAGTTGACGTGTATTAACGTCTTTGTGAAGTTTATACATTATAAAAATTCTTTTTAGCCGTTTTTTTAATTTAATAGAAGAAAATGCGAAAAATTATGTTTTTTTTTCATAGAAAATATTTTTTTACCTGATTTGCACAGCACAGTGATACCAGTTTATGAAATTTAGACGTTCTTATCAGTTTTTGAAGAGAAACCAGCAAAATTTTCTTGCATGCTTGTGAAAAAACTAAATTAAAAATTACAAATCATTCAAAGTTACCATGTAAAGAGGGTTCATACGAATGATATTACTTTATATCTTTTATTCTAAAAAAATTGTTGTAAATTCAATCAAAGTTTTAAAATATTTGCATAATTTGAGTAGATTTTTAATAGTTTTTATAGTCTTTTAATTAAAAAAACTGCTTAAATTTTGAACACCAACAAAATTTCAATCAAAATTGCATTTGCGGTAATCGACGCTTTGAATGGTAAAATGTTTTGAAGTCAATACTTTGCAAGATCATATGCTTTGAAAAGCCTTCATCGAATAAAAAATTGTAGTTTTTAGTAGATTCATTCTTTAGTAATCGTAAGATTTCAATAACCATCATCATTTGTAATATATTTTACTTTTTACATGCAATTGAACCTATTTTTGACTGCATATACAAAATTTTTCAAGACCCAAAAGGCCCCCACCGATTGATCCGCATGAATATTCAATCTATCCTCATCGACCAAAAACCTTACGTAGTCAGTGGATCCTCCCGTAGATGATATGATTCATATTAACTCATTCCTGTTACTGCTATGAAAACCTCTAATTGTTATTACTTAAAGTATTATTTTCAAAATTATTATTGTGTTTAATGTTGTTGATGTTTATGTAGATATTACTGGGAAGTTGACCGTGTGGACCTCAAGGGTCGCACCTCGCGACTTGTTTTGTTTTCCTTTTCGGCTTATTCTATATTTTTGAAACTTATAAATTATTTCTAAATATTTACTGAATCTTATTTTCCGTGATATATTTATTAGCGATTGCAATTTAATATATAAAACTAGTCAAGAGCGATTTTTTTCTTAGATGAAATGCCTCATCAACTATTTCAGGACGCGTAATGCTTTCATTTCATTAGTTAATTAAGAAACTCCCCAAATTGTTTGATTGTTCATTAGTTTCCCACGCAATCACATGGCTCTCCTTCTCTCAATTTTCGGTGAAAATCTTCATCAGCTCGAGAAAATGCACGGGTTTGAAATTCGATTTAAAAATTACTCGACAAACTAGCTTAATTTTAATGACGCTGTAATCCCCTCCGGTTCTCAAACAAAATTTCAAAAAGGCAGAACTCGTGATCCTCGCCATCATACATTTTTCCCATGATCACGTTGAAATGCTTTAGTTTTCACGTGTTCAGACATACCCCACTTGGAACTGATTAGTTGCAAAAATTTAGCGTATAAAACGATGCTTTGAAGTCCAATCACAAAACCGAAAAACGCGGGATCAATCAGGGACCAGACTCCACGCCTTTTCACATTTCAAATTTGTTTCGAAACGAATAGAAAATCAATTCTTAGACTCGAATCACATTTTCGCCTTTTTATCGGGACTCACACGCACCTTTATTCTGCAGGAAAAAACCCGAAAAGTCCACCCGTTTCTCGAAACCCTTCGTCCGGGTGCTCGACATGAACCAGACTCCCTTATATTTTCTGTCTATCTCCAGCGACTGTACTCCCGATCCGATAACGGTTCACTCGCAAGAACTGGCCGGGTCGGTGCCAAACCAGATTCCCTGGTTCGAGCGCTGTAAGCTGGTTTTCGAGACGATATGCTTGGGGGTTACCGCTTCTCAGTGAACCAAAGATATTTTTTTTCTCCATGCCATGCGTCATTACATCTTGCTACAACCACTAAACCTTTCCACCGTATTATTCTCACGAGGCAGATAAAATTTAAACATTTGAAATGTGCGCGCATTCATATCGTCACTTTATTCTCATCGAAGTGTGAAAGTAACTCAAAAATATCGCCTGTTCTTGAAGATTGTATAGAAATGTTCGACTTCTTTCAGCATTCAAAAGAATTATAGGCATAGCATTGCTCCAGGACATACCACAAGTCATGCTATTTAATGTTTGCCTAAATCTGTGAATACAATCACAATTCCTGCAATTTCATTGACAGTTTCTCAGAAATCGTGTTGTCGAACAGGATCTAAAAAGGGAGGCTTTTATTTTCAAATAACGATTTCTACTAAAAACGAGCATTATATACCTGTTCAAGTCACTGTGACAGCCCTTTTCCCTGTGGCTATCGTTAGCAAAGAAAGGCGATATTATAAATGTGAAAAATGTGCTTCCCATACGCTTATACTATAAAAATACAAACCTTCTGGCTCGACAATATTTCAAGAAAGAGCCCAAGATGTTCGATTTTCGATAAAACTAGAAAAAAAAGAGCCTGTTCATGATTAATTTTGATTTTGTCGTGGAACTTAAATCGGCTTTTGTTGGGTCGTGACCGTAAAAGGAAAATTCATTAAGCAAGAAGTCGACATGACCAAAGGTTGTCGATAGAAAGCATATAACAATGGTTTATTTTTAGTCAGGGTGACAAAACCCACAAAATTGCTTTTGGCACGTGGACTCGACAATTGTACATACGTATGGGGAGAGTCCTGCTTGGAACGTAGACTTGTAATGGCACAAAACAAATAAGATTGTGAATTCTTTACAACGCTGTTGATGTTTTTTCATGACATTTAGGTAGACCAAAAAATGATTTCATTTATTTACTGAAACAAAATTTGTTCAGCCCAACGAAGCAAAGAAAGCACTTCTCGAATTGCGATGTAATAACAATACGTATTTACTGTCCTTGTGATGTAAAGTACAGAGCATTTGAATTAGACTCATTCAATTTACTGCCACATCTCATATGTCTCGTACAATAGAGTTCAAATCAAATTTATGATTGCTTGAATTCCAGGAGAAGTAGAAACCATTACACGTGCTCATCTTATTAATTAAAACATCCTTTCACTGTTGATTTGTATACATTGCTCGTGAGTAGATGCCGCGAAGGTTGCAATGGTATTGACCTAGTTCAGACTCAAAACTTTCAAGTTCCCGAACTAGAACTCCTTCCCCGAAATACCTTTGCTTATAGGCGTCCCGGGAATTAAACTTGATTCAAACCACTAATACGTTTTCATATACCATGGAACTACAAAGTAAGCGATTTCCATCGTTCACAATAAGATGCTGATTATTTCCGTAATATCTACGATAATTCTGGGAGGAGTTCAGTCAAACGTGATCCTGTCGTTAGTGAGTCGACGACTAGAAGTTTGAAGTTTCTAATGTTGGGTACCGACGAGGACGCACCCATCCCATCAGCTAAATTGCACGTTCCTTGAACGCGGTAATCAGCATTGATTATCTAGGATTGTTTCCTACATGTGCTCCAAACTACTTTCTCCAATCCTAAACCGCAATAAGCGCCAGGAAACTAGAGCTAGGCCCGAGCATTAGATCGTCTAGGTAAGGGTGTGTTCGCATTGCCACTGGCGAAATTGAATGACAGGCGTGTACCACAGGCAATATTTTTAGGAGCTTGTAAGCTGTAATTTTGCTGGGAATGGTATAGGTCAGGTTATGTCGTGCTTTGATAGCGACTCGTGTGTCACGTTGGAGTCCTTAACGGACTAAAAGAATGCCAATTATGAGGACGTGGTGATTTGAGGAATGATTATATACTATATTCGCTTCGTAAAATATCAACTATGTCGAATCACTGATCCCAAATGCTAGTGAAATAGAACTTTAATACAGAAAAAATGAATGCGGATTTTATATGAGTGCTGTTCTTCATTATGGCTCCGACTAGCCTTTGGGAATATTATTCTAATGGCGTAGTCGAACAAAAGTTGGAAGTTGATTTGTCAGCTTTGACTTTGAGTTACTAATTTATAGTAGAAACGAAGAGCCACAGAAAAACATGTAATTCATGGTCATGTGGTAGTTTGTTGTATTAATTTTCATTGCAATCTGTTTGTTTACTTTATAAATTTCGGTTGTTGCTGGATTTTGCCCAAATGAATGTGTAGGGAAATGTGTTTAGTGCAAACGAAACCGCGACAAAAATTCAAGTCCAGAAGACTATCATGCGAACCATGCTGGCTGCCAACCCAGATCATGGAAGGGATGCTTCTAGCATCTGTGCTGGTCAAAGTCCTTGGACGATTCTAGCACAGCCTTCGAGAAGCACCGTCCCCGCGTACCTCTGGCTGGTGATCGGTCCAGTGTCTGCCGTCGGACACAAACGAAGTGGGTTTGAGAGGAGCTCAAGTCCACGAAGCCTTACCAGGGGTCAATCTGGTACCACGAGCACCGGGGCCCAGTGAGGAAAATCCTCCCTCCGGTTGCGGTGAGGACCCCTATAAGCGGGTGCGAACGTGGTGGCTGTTGGTTTAGACCCATATGCGGGTACAGCCCACTTGGATGCGCTATGAAGTCGCCGTGCTTCCGCGCATGGGAACTTCTGCAGCATCTCTGGGGGCTCGGCGTGGAGGTAACCCGGTGTCGAGACCGAGAGATCAGCAGATGATTAAGTAGGCCTCGCTTCCATCAGTAAGGTCACTGAGCCTGCACTCAGTAGGCAAACTGGTACTCCCAAGTGGTGGTGGAAGGGCGTTGGCAGCCGCATGGTAGCTGCCCGTTGTCTGACCGCGGACCGTGGAGTTAAACCCCCTGGGTAGGCCTCCAAGTTAAACTCAGGTACGATTCTTTCGTCTCATTTATCACATGGACGTTCATTCCTGGGGACGCGCGACTCGCCCTATTTTTGTTCAGACTAATTCGGGTTCAGCCTCGACCTGGTTAAAGGTGCGTTGGCTGCTGGCAGGCCAGCTTCGTTCAGCGCGTAATGTCATGGGTACGTGTTTCTAGCTTTGGGTTTTGAATTTAATTTCTTGAGACTCAGCCATTTGATTTCCCGATAACTAAATTTCAACAGAAAATCAATTAATTTCAAAAAGTTTCCAGCAATAACTTCTTGACACTACACCGCTTACCTTACTCAATCCAGGAAAACTCTCGCTCGCACGCTGAGAAAATACCGCGAACAAAGCCTACCTGAGATAGTCAAAATTAACTATTTTAACCAAAAGGGGCTAACTCTAGAAATCACGGATAAATAGACGATAAATCAATCGCTTCGAGCAAACAATCACCTGGGCGGCCATTCCATTCCCCAACTGGAAGACGAGCCGCAGTGAAGCTCGCCAGGCGCAGATGTTGCTGCCTGGACCCACCCGACCATGTCCTAGCGTTTGCATATTCGCACGTTTGAAAGAGCACTAGATCTACCAAAAACTTACCACATTCGAGGCTGTTCACCTGACAGTTGGTGCGATTATCTTTTCGTTTCACTCATTATTTAGATTTTTCCGGGGGACAACTTACAGAATAAGGTGTGTCACAAAATAAATGAGAACAATTTCGATGAACAATTTTTCTTAGAAAAAAGGTGGATATAACTTTTATTACCCTGCAATTTATGAATATCGTTTGGATACGCCCAAACAGGTATAACACAAACATTAAAGTTGCAAGCAATATGCCACCACAACAAGAAGTGCGAAGAACAAGAACACAAGTTGAGAGTAAAGTGTACGAGTTTGTTGGACAGTTAGAAACTTTGTTCATGCGTTGCGTGATTACAATATGTCGCGATGAACTATTAATCGAATTATCAAACAATGTGAAAATAGTGTTCCGGTAATTCGCGAAGAAAAAAAGAGGATGAAAGAACTTTTTTAGTGAAAAAATACGAAGAAGAAAATGAACAAAAACAGTCTTGGTATGTATGCAAGGAAATTGGCGAGGAAACTTCTCGAATGACAATACACCGAGTTATTAAAGAAAAAATACTACAATATCGAAAACCACAAACAACTCCGAAATATTCGGCATCACAGTCAGAAAAAAAATTCGAGATGTTACAGCACCTTACGAGTGAAGTAGCAAATGATGGATTTTATAGCAGGAATTTAGGAAAAAATACCTGAGTCAAAAAAATGCAGAAAAATCAAAATTTGATCCAAAGGTTGTGACGTCAGCTCGTATTTCGGAATCTTTCGTTTGTAAAGTGCTAGGCGAAGCGTTCACTGCTAGACTCCATATACAGGAATGTCTACCAAAAATATAAAATAAATTTAAACAAATTTCATGGCAATGATGACATTCTCTTTTGGTCGGATGCCATTATACAAAAAAACACAATCAAATGGCTTCAATAGCAAAATATAAGTTTTGTATCAAACAAGGATAATCCTTCAAATGTTCCACGGAAACGTACCATCGAACACTTTTGGGCTTTATTAGGCAGTCTCGTTTATGGAGGAGGGAGCAAAGCAAAAACCGAAAATCAATTTCCAAGAAGCATCTGAAAAAGCATAAAGAAATGAACATGGACCAAAATATGATGGGAGATATTAAATGTAAGTCGAGAAAAATCAAGGATAATGGCCATCTATCTAAAATATAATAAAATAAAAAATAAATTTAAGTATTTCGTAGAAAAAAGAAACAAGCCGCGAAGTGCGACCCTTGAGGTTCACACGGTCAACTTCCCAGTAATATCTAGATAACCATTAAAAATATTAAACACAATAATAATTTTGAAAATAGTACTCTTTAAATAATAATAATAAGAGGTATTCGTAGCAGTAACAGGAATGAGTTAATATTAATCATATCATCTACGGGAGCATCCATTGATTACGTAAGGTAGGAATGTATGAATTCTATAAACATATATTACTGTGTTGTGTAATTCAGGTTAAAAAATATTTTTTATGAAAAAAACACTGAGTTTTTGCATTTTCTTCTATTAAATTAAAAAAACCGCTGAAACGGATTTTTATAATGTTAAAATAATCAAAAAGATTCTAAAACACGTCGATTGACCCCTTGGTTGGTTGGTTGGTTGGTTGTAGTGGCAGCCCTCTTTGTCGCAAAGATGGCTCACTTAGGCCCATCGATTGACCCCTTAATGATGCAAATGTTATATCTGGTTCGTGAGATATAGTGAATGAAAAAAATGACCTTGAAGATCATGATGACTGTTAATGATTTTTTATTTTAAATTTAATGTTTCTTGTTATCATGAGAAAAAGTTTTAATGTTGTTTTTACAAGCACTGCTTGAAGTATATAAATTTTATAAAAATTGAATACTGTCTTCCGTAAATCAGGTTAAAAATTCATTGTTTATTAAAAAAACCTAATTTTTTGCCCTTTTTTTGTTAAATTAAAAAATGGCTCGAACGTTTTTTCCCAAAATTTGATAGATTCACACAAATGTTAATACGCGTCGATTGACACCTTAATCATGCAAATCGTATGTTTGGTTCGCGAGATATAACGCATGACAGAAATGACCTTCAAAGGGTCAAAACAACAAACCCCTCCGACCGAAGTAACCCAAAAACTAATCAACTATTAAGATTGCAAAGACGCTTCGATTGACACCTCAACGAAGTCGATACGACTTTGTTTACGTGAGTTATGCTCGTAGAAAAAAGTGTCGACGAACGTGCGTACGCACAAACACACACACATACATCTCCCTCTCTAAAAACACTATATAGTCTATAGACCTCAAAACGTAAAGAAATGTTGAAAATTTCAATTTCGATTTTCGAAGCGATTACAAGAAGCTCCCATATACTGGGAAGTTAATAAAACTCAGTAATTAAATCTAGAAATTAGAAATTATAGTAAAATGAGCTTATAAAATTTTAGTAAACATCGGTTCGGCATTTTTTTTGCTTTGACACTTCAAAATTCATTTCTGTCACGCACAATATTTCACGAAAGATTGTACTGACGTTCGGAAGGGTTAATCGAAGCGTATCAACATTTTTATGATTCTTCTAAATTTTGAGTCGAATTAGGTCAGCGGTTATATGAATTTATTAGAAAAATCATACAGCGCAAGTAGAAAATTGATGCGAATTTTAATAAATATTTTTACATGCAAATGAAGACATTAAAATCATTTCTAGCTTTCTAGAATGATTTAGCTTTCACCCCCTTGTTTAATCTATGCTGCCTGGCCTAAAATGTTCGACTTTCTATTCACTGTCCATGACTTCACTTTTCAGTCTACATGAAGTAGGTTGTGGTCTCTATTAAGAATTAGCTCAGCATCAGCACCCAGTTAAAAACGTGTAGAAACGTCTTCGGAATGTTTATTATAAAGATAAGTTAGTGTTCCTGCTGAAAAGTAAATAGTGGATGCAAGAAACTTTGAATAGTTAGCTGATACCAACGCGAACATTTTGTCCAAGGGCAAGGGGACTTGAAAACAAACCCATTTTCACGCGGCTAAAAGTATGCAAAAAAAAGTACTTTAAAACTTTTCAATCAAGAGAACCTGAATGTGGTTAACTCGATTGAGAAAATGGTGGAGCTATGTGTTTAAATACGAAAAATGAACCCAATGTCGCAGTAACCGTAGATCCTACAAAAATGTTGTACGTGATGATCTACAATACACCACCTATAAACCAAAAAAAGTGTCACGAGTCGTTTGCGATATCATTTGTTACAATCGATGTACATTTCGGGGAGTTATTGCGTCCCGAAGAGAGAAGTCTCGCGAAATTATATGACTTAAAATTGCATTTTTGACGTTACTAATCTCTGTTCGGGGCGCATTAACTCTCATCAATGCACCTCGATTGTTACAAATGGTACCGAAAACGACACATAAAAAGTTGTCTGAAAGTAAGTTTGGAAAGTTTTCCGCAGTAGAAATGAAAATTTGTGCCGCGCAGAACATGATACTGATTTTTTTGAGGCTGTTTTTAATGTACAATGTTGCCGGGATCTGAAAATAATATCGGTACAAGTTTCTTCAAATAAAACTATGCACAAGTTTAGCGCATTAGTGAAAAATGTAATGAAATATTTATTTCCTCGGGTAAATTATCTATTAATAAAATTGGACAGTTTTGATTCTTAAAATAACAAAAAATGGAAAAGCAAACAACTTAAGTACTATTATTTTCGATGCGGAATGTTACCTTATGAACTGTTTGCAAGCGAACAAATTGAGGCACAGTTTTACAAAAGGGTACTGTTCCAAAAAGCTGAATTTTCGGGAATCAAAAAAAAACAATTATACTCTTGGCATTTTCAATTTTGAAAATTTGAATTGTTGCTAAATTATCTAGGATGTAGCGAGATTGTATTTATCTATCAATATGATTCAATTACCTGTTCCATTAGATGGGAAGTCAGCTATGAAATTGGGGAGGTTTCGCAAAACGGTACACATCCGATTTCTACACCGTTTTGCAAAACCATTTCCACCCTAGCCAAAGAGATGGGTTTTCTATTGATGCTATTTGATTTAATTTAATTTAAATCTCACTGTTATGTGATGTCGTTGGCAACATTGGTATCAATTTTATTTATAGGAAAAGGATATAAAATATGTAAAATTTTGAAAAAACTATAGAACTAGTACCGTTTTGAAAAAACTTCATGCTTTTAAGGCGGGATTCGTTCCGTTTCAACAAACCGATATCAAAATCGATATCAAACTCGATTTTTTCGATTTTGGCGCTTATACCCTTTTGCAAAACTGCGCCTCAATTACTATATGTCAAGGTTGACGCTATAGTATTCGATCGTAATCCTACGACATTCTTTGCTACTACCGATATAATAACAAGAACAATTGAGTTCCATGCTAATAACAGCAAGTTAAGAATCGTGACTTCATATTTCTCTGACAAACAATTCAAACTAGTCCTTTTATCTAAAACTTCTCCCAACGCAAAATCGACGAAACGAGAAATACTTTCGAATCCTCTGGGACATATAAGATGCTTTTGAGGGTGGCAAGCAACACGTGAAACGCCGAAGCTAGTTTGTACGCTTTGAAAGAAAAGTGGGGGATGGTTTGACTTGTGTGTCTCACGATTTTAACATGTAGTTGAAATTGTATTCCTCAAATATGAGCTTCAAATTTTCGGTCATAACGCTACCCAACCCTTGTTATTTCGTTTTGAAGTTTGCGTAAAGGATTTCGATGCTTTGGTGAAAGAGGAAAACCATGTTGCAAATTTCATTCCATCTCAAATATATAAAATGGCATATAAGGATTATTTTAATCACCCTTCCAGCTAAACTTAAAGCCAACTACTATGTAGTGCTTGTTTCAATGTGAATGTGATTGAAGGATCAACGGAAGGCGAAAGAAAAGTACACATTGTTCTGGCTGTGAGCGGAGCTTAAGTTTTGTACTTCTCGGAAAGTTTGATCTTTGAGTGTATTTGGATTTTGGGTTAAAATTTACGGTTTTGTTGGACGAAGTTGAAAGTTCAGTTTGGACGAAAGGCTAATGGTCTTTTCGGATAACACAAACACCAATGAGCTGATTTTCTGGGCAAGTGCTTGTGGGAATAAAGATTTTCGGGGGATTTATTGATGCCCAGTGTTATAAATGATACATAACCTCGGTTGAAATGTTACAGAAAGTTTAAATTGAGGAAGAAATTCTAACTGACTGTTATGTAGAATTAAAAGTTGAACTTATCATCTCACTTTACAATTCGTCCTTTTTGCTTCATATAACTTTTCATTTCCATTTGTAATTTTATGTCTTTGCACTATTGTCTTTATTTTTATCTATTTTTTGTTTTGTTTTATATGTTGTTTCATTTTGTAATTCATTTTGGGTGCTAACTGAATAAATATTAATAAAGAAATAAATAAAAATAATCCGATTAAATTGATATTGTCTTTTTAGTAATTTTTTGCAATTTTAATAAAGCCTTTGGCAATTTTTTTATTAAATCTTTTTAAAGCATCTGGTTTTAAGAAATATTGACCTGTTGAAAGTGCAAATAAAGCAAAATTTAAAAAGAAACAGTTTTTTTCATTTCTCGGTTTATGGAAAGTACACCCCAAAAATTCAAATTAAAATATTCAACATATCTGCGAGTTTTAAGATCTTTTGAGTACATTGAAAGTGTGCTTTCCCACCCTGAAAAAGTGGTGTATTCGGGATAAGAATATAAAATTAAAACTTTTGATGAATAAAATTTATTCTTTATTTAATTCTAAGTACAAATTAGGAAAAAAGATACAAAATAATGTCATTTACATTAAATTTTAGACTCATCAATGTGTCCATCTTTACTTCTAATTACAGCTTCACATAGTTTCGGCATTCTACTTAGCAATTTATCTAAAGTTTCTTCTGAAATTTTATTCCATTCTGACTGAAGACGACGCCACAAATGTTCGGTAGACGCTGGATAAACATTTCGGACTTTTCTATCGAGTTCATCTCATAAAAGCTTAATTGGGTTGAAATCAGGAGACTGCGGTGCTCAAACCATTACATTAAGCAGTCCTTCTGCTGATAGCTTCTCCAAATAGTCCTTGCAAGGCTTGGAGGTATGTTTCGGGTCATTGTCAAATGCGCAGTCCAGATGGCAACATTTCAGTTTCAAGTAACTCCCGATAGTGCTTCTTCCTTATTACGCCTTTGTTTCGGCAAATATTACCAAGCCTACCTCCACCAAAACAACCCTATACCATACCAGAGCCACCCCAATGTTTGATGGTAGGCACTAAACATCGGTCGAATGCCCATTCTTCTGTTGACCTCCGCACAAACACTCTGCGCCTGGAGCCAAAAACTTCGAATTTCCGTTCGTCACTTCACAACACATATGTCCAGTCCTCAGGTGTCCATTTTTTTGTGTTTTTTCGCCCATTCCAATATCTTCTTTTGCTTTTGCCATATTTATGATGCACAAATATCGTAGCGCGTATCTTTGGCATATTAAGGGGTTATTCTACTGTTAAACGGGTAAAAAGCAGTATCATTTTAAAAGTGTTGTAAAAAAATAACTATTAAAGATATCAATTTGAAATTTTGCATGCATCTTTATTAACAAAAAAAGTATAAAATCACATAGTTGAATTTTTCAAAAAAATAAAATGGCGGCTTCTGTATGCAATTGATGGAGCGCGCGCTGACGGCCAGAGTCGATTGCGCGGCACATTGCCCAGGTCGTCCAGGTGATCCGCAATCAATTTAACGATGAAATTCTATTAGTTTAGCTAAAAACACACAAAGTGAACCTAAATTGAGCCATAAATATTAAATTTTCGTGATTTGACAAGTGTTGGAAAATAGCATGCTCGAGTTTGGACGTTTTTTTCCATGAAAAAGGTGGTCCCAAATAACCAAATTTCAATTTTTATGGCTCAATTTAGGTTCACTTTGTGTAAAATTGATATATAAGTATGCAATTTTTTTTTTAGCTAAATCGCTTAATTAGTTTTTTCTCTACGATGTGCCGCGCACCAAAAACACACGTTTTGAGTAAATCGCGTTTAAAGTTTTATAATAGATTTTTTTGTTATATCGTGAAAATAAATAATCTTACCCTCAATCGGCGAATCCAGGCATATAATAGGTCCCTTTTGCTATCTCCAGCTTCTCTTTTTCAGAGATAGAGACCATTGTTATACAAAGCAGTTATTGCTCGCGGGGTGTGAGCGTATGAGGGAGAAAAATACCGTTCGACGCGCGCACCGAAATATAGTCATAGAATGAAAACGAAGCGATGAATCGGTTTGAAATTTTGTACATGCATTCTTGAGATGGTAATCTATCGAAATAAGCAAAAAACAAAAAATAGAAAGCAAACAATTTTAACAGTAGAATAACCCCTTAAACAATCGCTCAATAGAAGTTTGAAGAAATACAAGTCTGCCGGCAGCATAAATTTTCAATTATATTTCCTTCGCAGTTAAAAGGTTAACTTAAAATTGGACGCATTCCTAAATACATCCTTGTACTTTCATCCCATAATACACGAGAACCTTGAAAAATTCGGTTACCTGATGGTATAAATCGGAAGTTAGTTAATGTCATTGTCATTGAGAACCCATTTATCATTTTTCAAAAACATTTGGTAGATTCGTTAATTAAACCTACAATTTTTTTATACAAACAAGATGTCAGCATTAACGAAAGATATAATTGAATCGTTTTACATCAACAAAACGCCTATTAATATGGAATATCTCAAAATATCTGGGTGGACAAATATATATAAGCAGTAGTGTACGTACGTACGCACGGCCATAGATTATTTTTTCACGTAAAAAAAAATATGGATTTCGTTGGGGACTCATTCGAAGCGTTTTTGCAATATCACGAGTTGATTCTCGATCGGGTGTTCTCCTTTTTTTGAACCTTTCAAAGTCATTTCTGTCATACACCATATCGCACGCATAAACATCGAATTTGCGTCTTTGAAGTGTCAATCAAAGCGTTTCAGCATATGTACGATCGCATTAATTTTTTTAAAATATGAGCTCTGAGCCATCTGAATTGCAGTACCAGCAATTCATGCTTATAAATTTTAGCCATTCTTAACGGTTCTTGTCGAAAAATCAGTAAATAATTTTGTAGCAATCAACGCTTTCAAAGGTCAGATGTTTAAGGGATTTCTTATTTAACGAAAATCACAATTTTTCAGGATTGCACAACATATTCATACAAAAACAATGCACAATTAATATAGTATTAGTAATTGATTTCATATTCACAACATACTACGTGTTGTTTTTTTTTATAAAAGAAAAACTTCCTTTTAATTTTTTGCATCTTTATTTGGATTCGTAATCGATTTTCGACTGTAATCGTTCGGTTTTCCTAAGCGATTAAATTTATTAGTGTTAAGTACTCTACTCATATACTAATTTTACAAGGAATATAGTTAAGAGGATATTTTTAAATTCTAACATTACAAGCGATATAATTAATGAGGGATATAATTGAGAGAATATTATTAAAAATGGAAATTCTTGAGAATAACTGATTAATTTAAAGAGCCATGAATTAACGTTGCCTTCATCATGATTCATTACGGGGTTTTTTCCCTATAAATGGCTAAGTTTTTTTAGGCATCTAGTTCCCGTACGTCACTCGCTTCTCTTATTGGTGCTACGTCACCCATAGTCATGTCCTGTAGTCACGATGTGCTCCGCCACAGCTGATTTGAAACTGCCCGTCATGCCTCTCTTCTTTGCAGCTTTCGCATCACCTAAGTGTACCTTCATCCTAGTACTGATGAGTCTCCTTGTCTGACCGATATATACCTCTTGGCAGGTGGGGCATTCAACCCTATAGATCCCCGATTTCTCGTGTGCCTGTCGCTTATCTTTAGTCGATCCAAAGATGTTTTTGAGCTGGTTTCTGCCACTCGTTTCTATGAGCTGTATTGATTCACGGCCGTTTAGGTTCCTTTTTATTACGTTAGTGACACCTTCGTGGTAGGTGATGGCCTTCCAAATCGTCCTTTCTGAGTCAGGGTTTAGTAAACTTGACTGTTCTTTCGTACGTCGGGTTTTTTTGATTTTTTCCGCCATTCTTGTGATTGTTGCTGGTTTAAAGCCATTTGAAATTGCAGACTGGAGAATATACTGTATTTCCTTCTTCTTGGCTTCCTCTTCGAATGGCAAATCGTACATGCGGTGTATCATAGCTCTGTAGGGAGAAACTTTGATTCGTTGTGTGTGGTTCGAAGTGTTTGGGATCGTTCTTTGCGTAAGCGTTGCTTTTCGGTAGATATTAAAGCTTATGTCCCCCGTTCTCCGTTGTACTAGCACATCCAGGTTTCCATCTATTTCTTCCTCCATTGTGAAGATGATGCTCTGATGTGCGTTGTTAAAGCTCCGTTAATGTTTGCTGCAAATCTCCTTTCTTGACGTACGCGAAAATGTCATCTACGTATCGAAACCAGCATCTCGGTAGTTTACCTCTTGATTTTAGTCCCTATTTCAATCTCGACATAAATATTTCACTGAAAAAAGGTCAGAGCAGGTTTCCCATCGCTACTCCTCCCTTAGTTTTAAAAAAATTTCTTTTGAAGTTGAAATAATTTTCAATCATACACAGCTTGCAGAGTGGAACATATTGCCTAGTTTTAGTCTTACATGATCGTGAATCGTCTTGTTTTAGCAGCTATTCTTCGATGTATCCAAGTGTTTCCATCATTGGTACGCTAGGGAAGAGCGCTTTTACATCGAATGAAACCATAATCTCATCTTCTACTGGTGGTCCAAATTTTCGCAGGTTTTCGGTGAACTCCTTACTGTTTTTTACTGAGCTGCTCAATGTTCCGTTCATCTCTTTGAATTCCTTCACGAGCCATCTGGCCAGTTTTTGGGTAGGCGCATTTGTGCCGGAAATAATTTCTCTCATCTTATTTCCCTCTTTATGAACTTTTGGGAGGCATTTGATCCTCGGGAGTATCGGGTTGGTAATTCTCACTTTGGTTAATTCACAGATTATTGCCTTGCAACTTTTAATCGTCTTCTCAAATAGTTTATTCGAGTCATCTAAGAGATTTTGATGTAGTTCAAAGAACGTTATGTTTTATTTTCTGTTATCGCTTCATCATATTTGTTCTTATCCAGATTGACGACTGTATTTCCTTTGTCTGCCTTGATGAAATATACCGGTTTCCGGATCCAAAATCCCCCATATCCAAAATCCCCCGATCCTAAATCCCTCAGATCCAAAATCCCCCATATCCCAAATCCCCCATATCCTAAATCCCCCAGATCCCAAATCTCCCATATCCTAAATCCCCCAGATCAAAAATCCCCCCAGATCAAAAATCCCCCAGATCCAAAATCCCCCATATTCTAGATCCCTCATATCTTAATCCCCCAGATTCAAAATCCCCAAGATCCTTAATCCCCCAGATTCAAAATCCCCAAGATCCTTAATCCCCCAGATCCTAAATCCCCCAGATCCCAAATCCCTAAGATCCTCAATCCCCCAATTCCAAAATCCCCCAGATCGTAAATCCATCAAAAATCCCCCCAGTTCCAAAATCCCCCAGATCCTAAATCCCCCAGATCCTAAATAAACAATATCCAATATTAACCTGATAATATAAGTTTGAAATTTAAAAAATAATCTTCCCGATCCCGATCGATTCGAGGAAAAGGAGAAAGGAGCGAAAAATTGGGCTCGAAAGCTATACAAGGATTACCTGACCAAATTCGATTGTGTTGTGTTGGACAATGAAACATATGTGAAGGCCGATTTCGCACAGTTGCCTGGTCAGGAGTTTTATACAGCAGAATCAAACGGGCTATAGATTAGTCAATTCGACTAACATAAATAAAAACTGTTAAAAGCTAAGGTTTTTGCCTCAAAGTCACATCATTTGCACATTTTTAAGAACTTAGTTAGCCCAAAACATGAAGCCATAAAAGCACCAAATTTCCCAAGCGGTATATGATTTGGCAGGCAATATTTCGATGTGGCCTCGCTTCAAATTCCTTTGGGTACAATCAACTCAGCAGTATACACCGAAGAGCGTTTAAAGAAGCGACTAAAACTATTTATCGAGAGACACGAACTTATAAAGACATAATTCTAAAGGTCAATTTTTTACTCCTTATATACAATTTTTAAAAACTACCCACCCACTTTATTATTAACTTCCCAGTATATGGGAAGTTCTTGCCTCGAAAATCGAAATTGAAATTTTCAACTTTTCTTTACGTTTTGAGGTCTATAGAGTATATATAAAGTGTTTTTAGAAAGAAGTATGTATTTGTGTGTGTATGTACGTACGTACGTCCGTGCGTTCGCGGGCAGTTTTTCTACGAGCATAACTCACGTAAACAAAGTCGTATCGACTTCGTTGAGGTGTCAATCGAAGCGTCTTTGTAATCTTAAGAGCTGATTAGTTTTTGGGAAACTTCGGTCGGGGGGGGGGGGGGTTGCAGTTTTCACCCCTTGAAGGTCAACCATGCTATGCGCTATATCTCACGAACCAAACATGCGATTTTCATCATTCAGGTGTCAATCGACGCGTATTAACAATTTTATGAATCTATTAAATTTTAAAAAAAATTGTTGGACCCCTTTTTTTAAATTGTTAAAAAAAGTGCAAAATTAGGTTTTTTTTTCAAATACACAAAAATTTTAACCTAATTTTCAAACCTAAGTAATCAATGTTTATATTATTTATATACTCCAAATAGTTTTTGTGAAAAAACCAGCAAAAGTTTTTTTCGTGAATACAAACAAAATTAAATAAAAAATAAAAAATCATTAAACGTTCAAGGTCATTTACGTCATTCATTATATCTCGAGAACCAAATATAATCTTTCCATCAATAAGGTGTCAATCGACGCGTATCAACATTTTTATGATGTTTTTATATTTTAAAAAAATCGTTAAAGCGATTTTTTTGATTTATTAATTTTTTTTGGAAAAGTAGTGTATTTTTCAAAAAAAAATTCATTTTTAACCTGATTTGCACATCGTAATAGTAAATGTTTATATAAAATTTACAAACTTTAATCAATTTTTGTAGAGAAACCAGCAAAAACTTTTCTCATGATTACAAAAAATAAAAAATAAAAAATAAATCATTCAGTCACCATGTAAAAAGGGTTCATTCGAATCATTATACCTTAAATCTCTTATTCTAAAGACATTGTTGTAAAGTCAATGAAAGTTTATTAATATTTTCAAAATTTGAGCAGATTTTCAATAGTCTTCACAGCACCATGTTTTAACTTTAATGAAAAAACTGCTTTGAAACCTGTCCCCCCTCCGATTGATCCGCGTGAATAATCAATCAAACCAATGCACCGAAATCCTTACGTAATCAATTGACGCTCGCGTAGATGTTACGATTATTATTAAGTCATTCCAATAACTTTTATGAGGTACATTTTTATTATTTGAAGTAGTATTATTTCTATAACTATTATTGTGTTTAATATTTTTAATATCTATGTAGATATTACTGGGAAGTTGACCGTGTGGACCTCATGGGTCGCATCTCACGGCTTGTTCATTAAAGAGTTTGACCTCATTTCATACTTTTAAAAAAAATCAAGTATCCTTTCAGAATCTACAAAATTATAAAACAAATAGTTTTTACTTATAGCTACTAAATATTATCTCGTTTCATCAAACTTACATAAGACAAATCATTCAACGATAATCAATTAAATTGAATTCCAACACGAAATTTGATTTTATGACTACAAACATGAAAGTTCATATGTAAAATGTGCGGTAGCATGCATAGTTTACCTTTTCAGCACATCGCAGACGTTGCCATTTGGTGCTGTTAATTGACTTAACAATTTAAGACCAGTAACTATGTTGTAACGTCGTTATTTTGTCGTGACCTCAGCACTGACGAAGTTATCTTGAAAGTGCTAGTCAATCTATCAACCATGCCTCCATGCAATAACTACACGGGAAAATGCATCCAAACAAACCACCGCGCGTTGTAGTGAATGTTTTCAAAATGGGGTGCGAAATAAGTTGAAATTCATTTGAAGGAAGTTGGAGTTTATACAAGGACGACATCCACTGTTAATATTAACTTGATTAGTTATAAGTTTGGAGGATGCACGTTGGTTGGAGATTGGTCAAACATGACCATCGAAATAAGAGTCCCCGGGCATGCAGGGATAAGTATGATAAATGATACGATCGAAAGGTCAATTCAAAAGCGAAAATAATTTATTCAATGCCACAAGTTCTGTTGGAATATAATTCTTTACAAAAAACACATGCCTGTAGTCTTTTAGATATTCAAATGCCGTTTCATGTTTTCTGTATCTTATTTCAATCTCGAATAAAAGATACTTATCAGTTTCTACCGCTAACTGTTTCATCGCGTTCAATCGGAATATATACCGTGCCATTACTTTGATATATTACAAACATACGAAAAAAAATTTACATTGATAAACCAAATAACACACGTTTCCCAGTCGACAGAAAAAGAGCAAAACGATATAAATAAAGCAGATCGTGTCCTCCCACTGTTTCGCGCGAAAGCAGCTCCCCTTTTCGCATGTACCTACATACATCCAGTTGCTCCATTAGATACAGGACGCATTTATGAATGATGGTGCTTCGGACGAAGAAACATTTCCAATTTTAGATACACGCTTCCATGCAAACTATGTAGGTACCTATGCCTGTATCTCTTTTGCAGAAACCATTCCATGGTTAGTTGGAGCCAACACAATGTTTGACGCCGGGGGCAGAATAAAAAAAAGGGGACATAGTACGCTTACGTACATTGCAGCAAATTATTGGCAAATATGTCATGGCTGCGGCTGCTATTCCACTTGGAATTATTATTATATGGCATAGTTGGTGTTTTATGTGCACAAATAGTAATTTATGGGTATCACTATAAACGGTGTTATTGAATGGACGATGTTGAAGGCGATTGAATGTGCACGCACATTCATTGTGAGCAAGATTCCAGAGTAATTGTTGTAAAAAGGTGGGCTGGAATCTGAAAGATATTTTGGAAAGACGTCTAAAAGATTCTTCTGTTGGCGTTTGAATCGCCGAATTGCGTTTGATTTTAGCAGAAAAACCTCTTGTAAGTATGCCCAACGACCTGGGCAACTCTAGCAAAGAGTCATGCAAGATATAATCCATGCCGATTACTTTAAGACAAGCTCGAGAATGAGATAATCTTTAATGTGTTGTGTGCAAAGTGGGAGGAATGTTCACAAAAAGTGAAATTTTTCTCTCTCGAAAAATATGTTACAACTTTAATTACTGTAACGCTCACCACTAGATTGCAGCCGATCCTGACCTCGGTTTGGACAGTCCCACCCGGCTCAAAACCGCGAAGAGGGGTGTGGGGATATTTTTTTCAGGGGCGCCACCCGTTTCTGCGTCGGGATTGCCCTGTCCGCGAATCCGGAAACGGGAACAGGATTCGCGACGACCTGAAACCACCAACCGAATAGGAAGCTTGAAACCAATGGACACAAGAGCCGGAAACGCGATTTCCGCTTCGCCACTGCACACAGTTAACACACTTCCTTTATTCTTAAGGCACTATTTTTTTAAATTTTTTAAAAACCCAGCTATCCCTATGTATACTTCTTCCTACTTTCTATTTTTTCTACGTCTCCTTAAACCCACTTCCGCCGCCTGTTGTCCCTCGTCCTCCTTATGATCGTCGTCGAGCTCCAGTCCAATTTTTTTCCAGAGGCTAGTCTACCACCGACCAGCTACGTCGTCGACGTCTTCCTCGTAGTTGCTTTCCCGTCTCAGAGCAGCACCGAACAGCTCAAGCTTCGCACCCAATCAGTCCTGCTAGCTGTTCTGCCCGCGATATTTAAGGGATCCCCCCAATCCCGTTATCGCTGCATAGGCGGTCAACGGTCCGCCGAGTTTGCTGACCTCATCGTAGCTTTCCTAGCTTTGGGACCGGTTTTTGGTCGACGCACGTTAGCTGGCGATTTTAGCTTTGTGGTTTTGGCCAGAGCGTTGCACCTCCAAGCGCGGGGGATACGGTGGCTGCTGCTTGAGTGATGTGGTTGGAGTGCTGGTGAAATAATCGTGGCAGTCGTTAACCGTGGTGATGACTGGTGGAATGATTGTGGGTATCACAGGCGTATAGTAGACTCCATTGGCGTATCGTAGACCGGGCGGAGCCTGGATTTGGATCTGTTGCGTCGATTGTTGTTGTGATTGCTGGCAACTTATTCGCAGGGTCTGTGACGTTGACTGTAATGCATTTTGTTGTTGATGATACTTAAATTACGCAGACTTCGCGCGCACGATCAGGAACACTCTCCATAAAAACCTTACTACCTACTTAGCTATCTAATCGAATATCCTTAACATACATACATCTCCTCTATATTTAAATAATTCAAACCTCTAACCTAAATTGACCTACTCCCTACAATATAATTCATTAATAACAATATAATCCATTAATAACTTGGTTGGGTGAAGTGGCGAACGTAACATTATCAATTTTTAAAAGACAGCGTTTACCCGCACGATGATTTGGGGTCTTCAAGAACAGGGCAGTCCCATATTTTGCCCGTATGGGTTTGTGGGTCGACCACGTTGCGTGGCGAACGTAAGAAATACTTATTAACTCATCAATACCTATTTCGTCCCTTTAAAAGAAATCCCGCTTAGATATAATGCATTTGTGCCAGCTCTTTTTCCAATGCTCGAAACATTTCTGATGTATGTTTCTTGGTATGGTCTTTAACTCTTCCAGCGATGCGATCTTCATCTCCTCCATCGTAGCAAAACGAGGTCCTGTCATGGGTATTTTTAGTTTTGGGGACAGGAAAATGCTGCACTGGGTCAAATCCGGTGAATATGGTGGCTGAAGCATGATTAAGGTGTTATTTTTGGCTAATAAGCTACGGACAAGCAATAGGTGTGAGCTGGCGCATTATCGTAGTAAAAAAAATCGCCACACCATTGTAATCGAAGAAAACAGGGAGCAAAACCATTTCATTTGACCGAACTTGGAGTGCTTTTTTCGGATCTTCTGACCGATTCCATTGGGATAATTCGGATAAGGTATCAACGTCATAATCATATACGCGTGATATGTCACTACTTATGATTCTTTTGGGCAAATCAGGATCATCTCTGACGTCATTCAACAGCTCTTAAGCGATGCTCATGCGAAGGTTCTTTTGTTCAAAATTAAGCGATTTCAGAACAAACTTCGTTGCCACATGTTTCATGCCCAAAACAACAGACAAAATTGCATGGCATGAGCCAACCGATACGCAGACATTGTCAGAAACTTTTCTAATAGGGATTCGACGATTCTGCAGGACAATTTTCTTCATTGCTTCAACGTCCTCATCGGTTGTTGACGTTCTGGGACGTCCAGGGCGGGTATCGTCATTAACACCTTTTCGGCCTTCTATGCGGAGCTTTTACCACGTATAAACATATTTTTTGTTCAAAGTAGACTCCTCAAATGCCACAGTGAGCAATTTTAAGTGTGTTTGAGCACTTAATTTTATTTTTCACAAAAAAATTAATACAGATTCTTTGAGCCAAAACACGTCTAAGCTTCATATCTTTCAAAAACAAAGTAAGAATGCAACATGGCTGGTAATGTGAACATATCTTGGAGGCATGTGTACCAACATAACAAAGAAGGAAAATCGCAAATCGAATGTACGTAGCCCGCAAAATTTGAAAAGCCATCTTTTTTGAACATCATATCGTATCGAACATCGTATCATTCACTTATCAATCTGAAGAACTCGAAATACTTTAAAAATGTTAAGTACTAGCTCACTGCAGGTTTCTGATTTTTTTTAAAGAAACCATTGTGGGTATCCATGGAATTTATGAAGTATAGAGTGTTTTCTAGAGGCGTAGAATTTTTTAAGCAAGTAGAACACATATAAATTATTGAAATGGCCATTTTTACCACATATCAAAAACATTTACCTCGTATTCAAACCAGTTCTCAGCCAGATCAGCGCCATCAAAAACCCATGTCACCATCCATCACATAGTACACACGCTGGCAAACTCGCAAACAGCTGGCCGACCATAGCGATAGCCAGTTCCCCATACAATTTAGTAATACACTTTTCCCATCTTCTACCATCAGCACTAGCACACTTTAGTCATCTTTTAGACCACGAAACTAACATATTTTGAGGATGTAGGAGTACAACCTGTCCCTATTGGACGCAGTGCAAAACTCACTGAAAGTGTCTGTCTTACTACTGATCATCTTGAAAATTTCCTTGCATTTAGTTTTTAAAAATAATTTGTGGCATATGATGACCGCAGCTTCGTATAAAGAAGGCTATCCTGTTCAAGTATTTCAATTGAGTTAAATCACATGATCTGGGAAGCCAGTTCACTGTTCCACTTCTTGAATGTCTCGTTCGTTGAAGGTTAGGTTCAATAGAGTAATGGCTCCACGCGCTGTATGGCATGCTGCGTCATCCTATAGGAACCATTTGCCCTCCAGACGATTGGCATTGATGCTGGGAATCAAAAGTTATGAATGAATCCATTAAGCCAGAAAGGTAAATGACTGGACGCTAGAAATGCGGTTCAACTTTCAACTCATTCTCAGCTCACTCACCGAACGTACGACGGAAACGATGGTCCAATGAATTCAATTGCTGTACTAGATGAAGCTTTACAAAGATCTTGCGTCAAAGTTGTTCATTTAGTGGACGGACATAGGCCAAGTTGTTGAGAAATTTGGATTTTTAGTCGCACTACCCGTATAGCCTCTACAGCAGCGCTACCTGCCTCGTTACGCACTGCACGAGCTCGTGTCGGATGAACATTGTCCAATAGAACAAACGCGGAGAAGAATGTCGAATAGAAAATACGTGGATGCAAATCTTTTCATCGTATTGCATATGAGCTGCTTAGATGGACGATTATGAGCAAGAGAGAGATTAATTGTACGGAGTGCTCTATATGTGTGGTGCACAAAACATAAATTTACGAAATAAATTTCCACAATTTGGAAACTTTGCTCGAGTGTAAGTTTTTGCATCGTAATTTGCTATAGTAAATTAGAAATAAGGTCAAATTGACAGGGAAATATCGGAAGTTCTATGCCTCTAAAAAACATCTTCTACATGTAGAGAAGGTTTTAAGTAAAGTATCTGTAATATGAAATAAAAGTTTGGCTACTAAAATCTTCAATTTTAAAGTTTCAGTTAACCTAAGTAGCTCATTGCAGGCAAAATAGATATACATACATTTCATATCCGGCAATTTAGATATTTGTACGATACGATCAAAAATCGTTCCATCCACATCACTAGAAATGCTAGTGCTGATCAATACAAAAATATAATGATAAAAGACACTTGACGATGCGATAAAAACATTTAATCCTTCAAGACAACCCCTAATAACTGTTGTTAAATAGGTTCAAATAATTATTATCCAGGCTCCTTCGCGAATCTCATCATAATTTGAAAATATTTTTCATCAACAAACTGCCACCCCTCGTGACCTGCATCTCTCCGCTATATAATCATATTTTGATCTAGGAAAATTGTTTCAATTAAAAATTCTGCCTTTCCTAAGCACATTAATATCCTCTCGAGGACGTCCTTTCCGGCAATGTTATTGTGTGCGTTCTCGCATTTGCGCTATCATTCTTGAAAATCTGAAGAAAATTCATCAGCCCTCACGTATTCCGGGTGAAAGAAAATGATGCGCAAATATAATTCCCTAAATTAAGAAAGTGACAAAGTTGAAGTTGGATGTATACTTATAATTAATTTAATTGTACTTGGAAGTTGAAGTATGGTCAGTGCTGGAAAAATTAAAGCGAATACTGTTGACTAAAATCAATTTTTCAAGCATATCTTGGTTACTCTGGTTGGCATCGATTTCACGGCATGTTCATTGTGAATTACTGATCCAAGTAAATGCTTAAAGATATTTGCTAAGAAATTGTTAAAGGTGAATCCAGGTCACAAGGTAGAACCATATCCGGAGGCACTCATGCGAATGTCTGATGATAAGATTCCGGAAAATCATTACAAGATGCAGCCATATGGTGGAAACCTCATGATAAACACTGAAATGGAAACGTGTTGGAACTTGGATTCCATGATTCATTCGGAAAATATTGTCATAGAAGTAAGCAAGGACGAAAAATGTAATTGTGGCAATTGAATATAATGTGAAGCTTTACTGAAGAGCTTGCTTGGAAAATTTAGAAAAGGAGATTGCATATTTTTGTTCCATGTATATACATTTATACAATAGCACGCATTGTTCATTCGGAGTATTAGGTTTTACGTGGGAAATGTAAGACTCTCTAATTGTTTCACGTTTCACTTGAAAATGTTTTATTATACAATTCAAGGAAGGTGAACACTTTTGAAACAATTTTTGTCGCGTGATGGCCATTTTGAATAGTTGCGGTCAAAACTGCTAAGCACTTCGGCATAATCACTGAATTTGTATTTTTTCACGATTTTACATCAATGAAACTAATAATTATTTCTTATTTTCTGTTGATTTTGAGAAACATTGATTATGCAGTCAAAAATAGGTTCGATTGCATGTAAAAAGTAAAATATATGTATTACAAATGATGACGGAAGTAATTGAAATCTTACGAATACTAAAGAACAAAACTCCTAAAAACTACAATTTTTTATTTGATGAAAGCTTTTCAAAGCATATGATCTTAAAAAGTGTTGACTACAAAACATTTTACCATTCAAAACGTTTAATACCACAATTGCAAATTTGATTTGATTTGTATTGGTTTTCAAAATTTAAGCAGTTTTTTTATTAAAGTTAAAACACGGTTCTGTGAAGACTATTAAAAATCTCCGCAAATTATGCAAATAATAAAAAACTTTGATTGACTTTACAACAATGTCTTTAGAATAACAGATTTAAGGTATACAAATTCGTATGAGCCCTTTTTACATGGTGACTTTGAATGATTTTTCTTATTTTAAATTCAATTTGTTTTGTAATCATGAGAAAATCTTTTGCTGGTCTTTCTACAGAAATTGATAAAAGTTTATAAATTTTATAAACATTTATTATCACTTGTTAATTTTATTAATTATTAATTAATGTTATTATGAAAAAAACCACTAATTTTCAATATATTTTTATTAAATTAAAAAATGGCTTCAAAGATTTTTTTAAAATTTAAATACATCATTAAATGTTAACACGCGTCGATTGACTTCTTAATGATGCAAAAATTATATTTGGTTCTCGAGATATAATGATTGACATAAATGACCATGAAGGACATGATGACTTTTAATGATTTTTTATTTTGATTTAAGGTTTTTTTTTGTAATCATGAAAAGAAATTTTGGTGATTTTGTTCACAAAAAATGTTTGGAGTATATAAATTATATAAACATTGATTACTGCGTCTTGGAAATCAGGTTAAAAATTTAATGTTTTTGGAAAAAACCCAAATTTTTTGCACTTTTTTTCAAAAAATTAAAAAACCGCTGCAACGATTTTTTTAAAAATGATAAATTGATAGAATGACGTAAATGTTAACACGCGTCGATTGACACCTTGATGAAGCAAATCGTACAATTGGTTCGCGAGATATAGCGCATGACAGGGTTGACCTTCAAGGGGTGAAAACAGCAAACCCCCCGACCGAAGTGTTCCAAAAACTAATCATCTCTTAAGATTGCAAAGACGCTTCGATTGACACCTTAACGAAGTCGATACGACTTTGTTTACGTGAGTTATGCTCGTAGAAAAACTGTTCGCGAACGCACATACGTACGTACATACACATACACATACATACTCTAAAAAACACTTAAAATATACTCGTAGGACCTCAAAACGTAAAGAAATGTTGAAAATTTCAATTTCGATTTTCGAGGCAATTACAAGAACTTCCCATATACTGGGAAGGTAAAAATAAAATTTACAATACTTTGAATAAGAGTAATAATGACGTAGACTTATTACAGTAAGAAGAATGAGTTAATATTAATCGTTACATCCGCTTCTTCATTATAAACAGTTATTATTCATTGTTAAATAATTCCGATTATTAACAATTATATTTTTTGAGTTATGAGAACTCTTTAAAACCTCCGATTTTCTAATGTATTGACTGGTACAACCGCAAATCAGATTGATTTAAGGGGTCTTTTACGGCTAAGATTTTCAAAAACCTTTTTTTAAACAGAAAGAAAAGAGGTATTTTGAAATTTTGTACATATGTTATGTTAGACTTTTTAAGTGTTTTTTACCCATATTTTTTTTTAAAAAACATCAAAAAAACGCCAAAATAATCCTTGTTTAAGTGCCTATGACAGGTACCGGAAAAAAAATTTTCATTAAAATTTAACAAAATGGCGTTCATAGTTTTTAAAAAAAAAACAATTTTTGACGATCAAAAACGGAAAATTTGATACCGATCATAATGACTCCGCGACCGGCTATAGCCATATATATGTACAACATATTAAATTGATCGGTTGAGTGGTTTTTCTAAAATCGTGTCCGCCAGCTTAAAAAAACCTGAATTCGAGAAAATCTCGTTTACTTTTTTTTTTACGAATTACCAAGCATTTTTCTACTAAATCAAGCTAAATCTTCGTATATTGGCTTCAAAACTTCCTGAGCTTCTTGATCAAGAGGTGCACCATGCTTATACTTTCGTAATTCAGGAGAGGGAAGTCGAGAATATCGAAACACAGCGGAGCGTCAAAAACGTTGTCTCACGGCATCTCGCTACCTTTTAAACCGTATTCTTGATGAAATTCTGTAAAAAATTTTTTATAAATATTTTGGAAAATATAAATATATATTTTCTTTCATATAAAATATATATTTTCTTTCAATCTGTTGTATAAAAATCATCGAAGGTTTTTCAAAATCATACAAATGATAATACGCTTTGATCTCTATCACTACCACATCACGAGAGTAAGTGGAATCAGGTTATATTATGCGTATCAATTCCTTATCCTTTTACATAACGAAAACCACGTCGCATTCGATTTCTGGATGAACAAACCTTAGCTTCGCTTTCACTCGCAACTAACTGACACAAAGATTTTAAAAAGAGAACTTAAGAATCTAACAGAAAAATACTCCAGGTCATTCTGTTAAGCTTTACAATTTTTTTCATACCTAGATTACAGAAAAAAACTTTACCTACTTTTATGTATGTAAACTATTGATCCCTTCCTGGATCCAGCTGGTTCATTTCTGTGACACATTCACAACGGATTCCTGGTTCCCGATGTTGAAACAAAGCGGACGTTACACGGGGGATCGAAATACTGGAACATACTTTTCGTTTGTTGAATGGTTTCTGATGAACCTTTTAACTCGCAAGTTCGTTTTCTACTTGTCTTCAATCGAAATGAACGAACTACGAAGGCTCGAGACAGTTGCTCCCAAGGCTCCACACGAAACGCTCGATTTATCAGTGGCAAGCACCCTTGTCATTCGAAATTCGGTAACTCTTCTACCCACATTTCAACCAGCAAAAGGACATTCCGCGGCCGGACTTCTCAAAATAAAACGTACTACCGTCACAGTCACAACGTGCCGCTTTCGAGAAATTCTTCCATTTTTTCTTCCTCTAAAAATCCCTTCGGCGATCTCAAACGACGACGGCAAACCTATCTCAAAACCTTTGTTCTTTAACTACGGTTTACTTTTCGAGCCTCTAACAGCTCTTCCGATCGCCTTAGCTGCTTTTCGGCGCAGTAAAGCTCATTAAAGATCTTTCCCAGTTATATTTTAACTTGCATGGTTTGAGTCCCCACAATAACTTGACAAACCGTTTGCCCGAGACAAGAACAAAACTTTATCTTCGTCTTCTTGGGTTGCTTGGCTGCTGATTTTGGTGTTAGCTCGCCGCCATCATTCAGTATCCTTGTAACGACTTACTGACCTAAAAATTTATATCATTTCCTTATTTACTGGAATTCATTCATATCTATAGTACTTATTTAAAATCTAACAATTGCCATTGTAGAATTCGAAGATTTACACTGCGAGCTTAAGGGGTAACACTACTCTAGAACCCCCTTTTTCTCATGATTTTTCGTTAGTAAATAAATTATTTATTATTTTATTTTATTATTATTAAAAATTGTATAACTCAAAATGTACAGAAGAAATATTTTTTCCCGAAATGGCGGCCACAGGACCCCGTATTTGGCTGTTGTGTGATCCACCTTTAAAAAGTTACGGGCAACTTTTCTCTCGAACTGTCGCTCCTAGAACAAAAAAGTAAATTTTTCCTTGAAGTGCATACTAATAGCTAGTGAAGTACGTAGGATTTTTTTAAAAACTAATTTTTAACAAAATGACGCTGTTTTGAAAAAAACAACGATTTTGACAAAAAAATTAGCCGTAAATTGTTTATAAAATTAAAAATAAACAATAAATCAAAACATCCCTACGTATTTCAATAGATTTTCGTATTTCAAAGTTACTGTCAAAATTTCAAATGGATCCATGCACCCGTTCCAAAATAATCTTACCGGGAAGCTTGAAAAAAGTGATTTTGCGAAAAATGCGTTTAAAGTTTTTGTAGCTGTTAAGTAGTCAAAAACATAAGCGTCTTAGAAGCGACATCTATTGGCCTTCTTTGAAACTATAAATACCTTACGTGATGTAGGTAACAATACTACTTATTATCCCGAGAGGTAGGGTAAGGTTGCTCAAGTGGTACTACCGCCTAAGTCGTACCCGGATGATATCTCAGCTGTTGCGTATAAAAAGTGTTATGTAGTGACGTTGATTTGAACTAAATAGTCGAGTAAGCACGTGAAAAAAATCGGGCGGCCGACTGTCTTGCGGAGCAAAAATAATCAAAAAGTAAATTTTTTAAACAGTTTTCAATTAAATTGTTAGCTCATTTGTAAGTTTTTTATAAAATGAATGCAATTTTCAACTTAATTTTTTGTTCACATCTATTTTTAATGATAATCTGGCAGTCATTTAGGCACACTCAAACATTAGAATTTTTTAAGGTAATATAACATAACATTAATTTTGTATTGAAACTTAGAATACCTCGTTGCTTAAATCGTATCTGTGGGGAATTCTTAACTCGTACTCGTAGTATTTAGTTATTCAGAAAATTGTGTGTTTAATTTACTTACCTTTTTTTTACCAGGCAATAAATATGGCAAAGAGAAAGTATAATAGTTGGAAGCAGGAAGATATGAACGAAGCTTTAGAAAAACATCAGAATGGTGAAATTGGATTTAATGACGCTTATAGAAGATATAATATACCAAAGCCTACATTACGAAGACATTTCAAAGGATTGAATAAGACAACGAAATTTGGAAGACCTAATGATATGTCATCAGATATAGTGGAGATATTGGCACAGCTTTTGATAAATGTAGCGTGTAACTGCGTTTTTCGATAAGTATGAAAAAATACTGGATACTTTCAAGTTCTGTGCTCACCAAATATACAATATGGATGAAACCGCATAATACACAGATCATAAACCTTCCAAAGTTATTCCTCAAAAAGGCAAACACAAAGTTGGTGCAATTACAAGTGGAGAGAGAGGTCTAACTACGACAGGCATATGCGCGATGAATGCAGCAGGCGAATTCGTAGTAGACTAAATGATGCCCTAAAAAAGGAGCTCCACCAAATGCAGCTTTTGCTTGCTCAAAAATGGATGGATAACGTCAGAACTTTTTGTTGAATGGCTTCAACATTTTAGTAAGAGCACAAAACTAGAAAAAAGTGATCAAAAACAACTCTTACTTTTACTAGATGGTCATAGCACACATACCAAAAATTTAGCAGCAATCCAAATGGCTCGTGATCATGGCATAATAATGTTATCTTTTCCTACTCACACGACATATCGCCTACAACATTTAGACAGATCATTTTTTAAATCATTGAAAAGCTACTACAATGAAGCGGCAGCTTACGGTCAAATCCTGGCAGTGTTATAAAACAAGCTAACGTTTTGGAGTTGCTTGAGAAAGCATATCCTAGATCGGTTCGGATGAATATAGCAATAAGTGGTTTTAAAGCAACTGGTTTGTGGCCATGTGATAGAAATATAATTAAAGAAGAGGATTTTGTAGCATCTGTTCACATTTCGAACTCATCAAATCAAGAAGCTGATGATACGACAGAATCAGGCAGCAACTTGTCACCCGTTAAAGATTCATTGCCATCGACATTAACCCTACCGATAGTTTCATCACCAACAAAAGCAGTTTCATCACTACCAATAGTCACAACGCCAAAGTTACAACGTCACCAAACGCTACAACACCACCACCAGTACCTAAGGTTTCAACGCCACCAACCATTCAACCTGGTTCCTCAACAATAGCACAAAATACTTCGCATAATAAGGATAATAAAGTAGAAATTGATAAAACTCTCAATAATGATGAGCAACAAATAAAGTCTCACTTAAACATATTATCTCCTGTTCCTTGCATAACAACAGTTATTAAAAAGATTAATAACGGTACTAAGCCAACAATGGAATTAACTTCCAGTCCGCACAAAAATGAATTAGAAACCAAGGAAAACATAAATAAAAGGAAGAAGCCTGTATTGGATATTGAAAAAATCAAAACAGAAAATAAGCCCACAAAGAGAAGAAAGACGAACGGATCTAAGAAGAACAAAAAAATAAAAGGAAAGGAATCGTGGCTATGTCAACTTTGTAAGGAAGATCGTCAAGAAAACATTATTCAGTGGCTGAAATGTAAAGGTTAGGTACATGACCTACGTGTTGGCGTCGAAAGTAAAATAAAAAAATATATTTGTGATATCTGTGTTCAACCACAATAATTGCCTAAGCTTAACTTTGTATGTTTAAGATGTTATAATTTTGTTTTCTATGTTTAGTTTAGGTTGAAGGTCACTATGACTGATTTTGTGACTATTAACCAAAGAAAGACATTTTAAGTTGATCCTAGAGATTTAGATTGAATTGTTTGTAATTTTTGTTTATTTTAATGTGATCTCTTTTTATTACCGAAGTATTTTTCTATATCGTTTATGATGTCTTCACTAAAGTCTTATTCTGAGTACGACTTAGGCTATAGGTGGTACGAATTAGGCGACTTGGTGCCTTAATCGTACCGAAGATACATTTGTTAAAATCGTTAAATTACCTATGTTGATAAGAGATTTTTAAATTTCTATGAATGTTGATTAAAAGGTAACTAAATAAAGATTCTATTCATGCAAAAGATTTTGTTTTATTTGTTTTATCGGAGCAGCTGCGCCCAGCGGCGCGTGATTCACCGACAGCGTGCGCGGGGCTCTGGGACGCGGTGCAGCAAAGTCGCTCAGTTAGTCCTTTAGAAATTTTTCCACGCTATAAAACTACCGACATCTCATTTTTATGACCCTAAAGTACAATTTAAGCCAATAATGAAAAAAATCGGTTTTTTGAAGATCCTAGAGTAGTGTTACACCTTAGGGGGGTATTCTCATGTGACCACTTCGAAAAATCGACTTTTTTATCATATTTCGAGAGGAAACCCTATCGAAAATATGCTGTAAAAAATTCAGACCGAAATTCCTAGTATTAAATAAGTTACAACTCATAGTCGCCGACGCGCCGTAAGCGATTTGTCTGCCACGCGGCAGGTCTGCAGCTGCTACATTTATATTTTTTCACGGGTCTTTTATACCTGTGTACGGAGTTTCTGACGATCAACTTTAGTATATTACCTACCTGTGTATATGTGCAATAGTGTATATAATTTTTTATCGTGAATATATATAAAATCCTAGAACAAATTTAGCAGTACACTTTTGATGCTCTGAGTGTCAACATCAAACAGGAAAAAAATGGATCGAAAAGGCTTGAGAAGCTCCACAAGATATCCAACGCAAAAAGAAAGAAAAAGGAGGTTTCGAGGAAATCAGTATACTGCTGAAACCGATACCGAGTTGGCGAGCACATCAGCTAAAAAATTAAAAGACAAGAGTGACTTTGATGTACCGAGTGACGAAGGATTCAGCTACAGCATTCTGTGTTTTTCACTAGTGTTTACCGCTTTACAATCAATTTTGAAGTGTAAGTAAAGTAAAAAATCACCGCGAGGACTAGGATTCAAGTTATGTGTAAAGTGTTCGTGCCAAGAATTTGACATCAATTCTTCTCCTATGGTCAAAAATGCTGTATATTATGCGACTATTTGGAGTCGGTCTGGCTGGAATAAATTTATTTTGTTCGCTCATGGACTTTTATAATTGAATTAGTAATAATGGATATTATCGTATGCTCGACCAATTTTATATTGCTATTAAGTCAGTAGTTGATACTATTTTCAAAAAAGCCGTTGCAGAGGAAAAAACATTAAATGTTGAAAACAGTTGTGCTGAAGATAGAATCACGGTTTTTGGTGATGGATCATGGGCCAAGCGTAGTTTTACCTCACTGCTCCAGCATTTGATGAAGAAACAGCAAGTTTTTTTGAAGACAATTTACAAAGAATTATCAACTGATGATCTTATGCAAAAGTGCTTGGAAAAAAACACTTAGAACAACAACGAGTCGTTTAATAGTTGCATCTGGAACTTGGTTCCAAAGCATCATTTGAATGGAAAAAAGACGCTGGAAATTGCGTCGTGGACAGCTGCGTGTATGTTTAATGAAGAATTTTCACCCATCCTTAAAACAATGGAGATTTTTGGAACGCAAATTGGCCGAAACGCCTACTCGTATGCTGAGGAGTACGATGAACGACGAATAACCCGTGCAGAGCGATCCACGTCCGAGGCAACCAAAAAGGCAAGGGCTTCCCTCAGGTCACAAAAACTGGCAGAAAATGATGCATATGAAACCACCGAAGGGTTATTGTATGGTCCAGGCATAGCAGATTAGTGCAAGTATAAATTTTTCACGAAAATTCTGCTCTTGAAACTTTAAACGCATTTTTCTCGAAACATCATTTTCTAAAGCGGTCATGGTCCTTAAACAAAAACTATTCAACCGATTGTTTTGAAATTTATATATGTTCTTCTACTCATTAAAAGTTATCGTCCGTACCGAAATTGCTCATTTTCGAAAATATTTTCTTAATTTTTTAACGATTTTTAACATAAAAACAAGATTTTCGTAACTTTTTTTTGTACAGTCCGCCATTTTTCATCTTTTTTAATGAAATTGATTAGTTTTGGTAGGGACGATAGCGGCAGACCTACTGAACAATAATCCATTCGATTTTTTTTTATTTCAGACAACACGAACAACCGCTAATACCATGACCAGTGAACTGCTTTCTTATTTTGGTGTCTAATTTAATTTAAAAAAATATATATAAAAAATGAATAATAAGAGAAAAAACACATTTTTTTATACAGTTCAGGTACAAATGAAAACACATAAAAAAATTAAAATGATTAAATTTTATTGTCATATAAAAAATTCCCTAAAAAGAGGTAAAATTTATGCGTTCACATGAGAATAACCCCTTAAGCGGAATGGTTTCACGATGTCAAAGAAATTCACTACTGGTGGGTGGCTTAGGTTCCCCGAGGTAATTTGGTAGAGTCCGTAGCGATCTTTGCCTCCAGGAAAAATCCAGGAATCAGTTCGTGTCATTGCTAAGGTGCTTCGACTGACACCACAAACAAGTCGAAACGATTTTGCCATCTTGAGATATCGCTCTACACATGCACGCTTTCCTTAAAATTTTCGATGTAGTAGGCGAACTGAGGCCAAGATGTTGAGAACAGCGTCGTATCGATGAATTTGGATGTTCAGTGGCACTACCATCTTCAGCAGTGTCATCTGCCTCAGTCCGCACTGCACGAGCTCGTGCTGGATGAACATTGTTTAAAATATTATGCGTGGCCATAAATCTTTTCATTGTATTGCGTATGAGCTGCTCAGATGGACGATTATGGGCAACACAAATTTAACAATGTGCTCTATAAGTTTTCGTTCAGAACGCGAATTTCGGAAATAAATGTCTACTATTTCGAGAGGTTGTTTGGGTGTTAGTCTTTGCCTGGTAACTTGCAAAGTAAATCAAACATAATGTTAAAATGACAACAATATTTTGTAGCTACAATGGCAGATATCTTTATGGGAAGCTCAATACCTCTGAAAAACATCCTCTATATACAAATTGTGTCTTCATGGAAGTTCGAATAATCTGCTTGCTACATTGAAATCCTGCAAGATTCAAATCCTTCAAGACCTTCCTGTTCATACAACCTTTTCTAAATTGGGTTTGCGCGCACAAATTTATACTTTCATTCGCCAATGCTTCGATTGTAACATTTGGAAAATAGCATGGAACATTGGTCCTTTCTCACATTGGTTCCTTATTTTTAAGACAAAATTACTTGCTGCAAAGAATCGGTAAATTTTTTATTTCATTTTACAATTCGTTCTTATTGCTTATAGCTTTTTATTTTCACAATCTTTTTTGAAATTACGGCTTGTTTTTGCTACATTCTCACAATTTCTTTATAATATTTTCCTGACCACATCTAAAAATCTACTTAGCATACGCAATTATTGAATTACGTTACCCTCGCCACATTGTCCTTTATATTTGTATTAATTAACTCCATTCACTTAATCTATACAAAGGAACTTATCGACAACTGACTCCACCGTTATCTAGGTCTTTCACGACTAAAGCTTCCGTGTTGACTATTCTCAACAGAATACCTATTTATCAGCAACTTAATTTATTCCATTTTCTCGTCGAAAAGGGTTCAACTTGTTCGATACACTCAGCTCACCCTGCGTGTACATCAACTGCAATCTGTTCCAAACAAGCAAAGTGGATTTCATCAGGAAAAATTGAATTTACAAATTATAAGAGTTGGTATCCTTGAAGAGCGATAGAAGTTGCGGTCCACGAAGTATACGCAAATGCTGAACACGAGGACGATCGTTAATTTCCAACGTGAAATCAGGTTAGGCAAACAGGATGCCACCCGCCCGGTCGCAGTTCAATCGAATTTGCGTGCATGAAAACATTTCGTTCGCAAAGGATCTGATGCATCAATATGTTGTTTACATATTGAAGGGGTTGGTTCGATAAGAGGGCATCCCGTACAAAGCATTCTTCTAATTATGCTTGATTAATATGCATCTTGACTTATGAGTTTAATAATAGAAAGGGGAAAACAAGGCTTGGGTGATCCAGTTCGATGTAAAGCAAGTTGACGTAAAATATGCAGGCATTTGATTTTACGAGTAAAGGAAATGCAAATTAAGGACACTAATAGAGTTATTTGGAGTGGATATTATAATGGACTTGCTTTTATGTTTATTAAGAGCAGTGGTTTGATGGGCTCGTTGTATTAAATCACGGTAACAGAAAATCAATGAGGTTTATTTTTGGTTCATGATTGTAAGCTGGTCGTTTGTTCCATTTAGTAAGAATGGATAACGAGGATTTTTCCGATCTAGACAACCTACGTCCTGAAATTTAGAAAATTCCCCTGCAAACATTCTCTTAGTCAGAGTTTTCAGCAAAGTAAGGGGTTAGCTGGAATGTGGTCAGTTTGAACACGCTCTTAATTATCTGCTCGTATTGTATAAACAGAATAGCTAGATCAATATTTACAACTTTAGGTATCATTGGTTTTTAAAATGTGTCAGCTTTGATGGTGAAGCGTCTTCAAAGACCACCGAAATTATGGTTCTGATTCATCGAAAAAAATGCATACTTTTCGTTATCAATGATGTCCTTTAACATAAGCCACAATTTATACCCTTGCTACTGTATATTGCGATGAAGAAATACAGAATTTCGCTCCTGAAAACACAATTTTTTTTTGGAATAAAAGCGACGAGAGTTCATTTCCTCTTCCAAAATTTTGGATATATGGGGACTCCAATGAAAGAATTAAGACGCTTGGTTTTGCTAATGATGTGCGAAATTCTTTTTAATTTCGTACAACACGACACGAGACACCAATTTTGGTAGAACTTACGGGTTACCATACGGCAAAGGTTTTCTGTTGGATTTCATTCAGAACCGCAAGAGAAACCCCTCTGGAATTTCTATTTTTCTATCCGAAAACCATTTTATAGACAAACGAGAACAGTGTACCAGACCTTTATCCTTCTGGAAAGTGAAGTTTCGTCGGGGTTATTTGCCACAAAATCGAGCACTTCGTCTATGAGTTGAATGTAAGATTCTGAGTTAAACAGATTGTGATGAAGCTTAGTCTTTCCTGTATTTGAAAATGCGGCCTGAATAATCGCTGAACCAACTGCTGTGACGAACTTCTTTTTTTCTGGCGTAAAGCATGGCCATATTCCTGATATCCATCAAATTCATCTAAATTGAACTTTTTTCTATGATCTGAACAGATTACATTCATTCGGCCAGGAGATATGCTTCTGAGTGAACTGTAGCGGAGAATACGCGTATCTTTTCCTCCATTTCAATATCAATTAAACTCCTCTTGATAGGAAAAGGCTGTGGACCTCGTGGTTTTTTTGGATTAGAAACTAACATTACGACAATATACTAACTGTAGTTAGCAAGCAGCTCGGCTTTATAAGAGACGCGCTAATGAGCTCAAGAATGTTTGGGCAACTGAATCTTTATACGCCTATCTTGTTCGACCATCGTTAGAAAATTTCTGTATTGCCTACAATCCGATTTATTTGGACTCACAGTGAAAGATTTGAATCAGTTCAAAAGAAATTTCTTCTTTTTGCCCTGTGGGATCGTTACAACCCAAATAAATTTAATGAATTACAACCGTCGGTGTCTTCTTAATTTAACTTCTTGATCATCCAGAATGATGATTATTTGCTGCTGCTTCATCTTGGATGTGATTCAGAGTAGAATTCGCGTAAAATTTCACAACGCTTCCTCATGTTAACTTTACTATCGATGGTTGAAATGTTGAGATATAAATTTGTTATAGCTATTTAAAGAAAGAATCTTATCTAACAATGAAATATTTTTTTTTAAACCTCTTCTTCGTATAATTCATGCATAAATAAAATATCAATCACTTTCACTACGAACCTCAGTAAAGTGGTTTGGATATCGACCTATATGGTCATTAAGACTTTAGTCTTACGGGTAGATTTTTTTCGTGTTGACTATTTTTCGTCTCGTATGAAAATTATTCAAGACTTCTTTTTTAATTAGCCAGTCACAATTAGTGGCGAACCTAGCAATTAGTTAGTAATTTATCGTCGTCGTTGCATATTGAGACTCTTTCATCACTGTTCTATCCGGAAACAAACAGTCGCTATCCTTTTGTATCTATGCATAATATGAAAAATCTAATGCGCTCTGGATAAAACTGATACTCATACTGGGGAGTCGGGTAACCTACATACGTTTAGAGCGTTGGTAGCTGCATTACGGTATACCATGTGCTGAGGCGACCGTCCTGGAAAGATTAAGAAAGTACTTTAAAAACGAACTATCTGTATCTATGTAGGTTACATTTAAATAACGGTCAGTTTGTTAGTTGGTTGCAGCTGCAGCCTCCTTATCACATACGTCTCACTTAGGTCACGATAGGCTCATTATAATACCACAAAGAAATCGTGAAGACACTGAAAATCTAGTTCTGAGGTGCTGAAAACCATTTGGATTCTCTATAGAAGCCAGCTATGCTGCTGATCTTAATGTTAGCCATTGCCGTGAGGTTATCGAGGAGGGGAAAGCCCAAAGTCTTCAACGTTCTTTTGGAAAGTGCATGGCATTTGCACAGGGAATGTTGAACTGTTTTCTCCTCATTCCTGATTTGCAACTGCGACAGAAGTTGATGAAAGGAACGCCTAGTCATTCTCCGTGCCTGTCTATTAGGCAGTGACTTGTCAATATATGGTAGCTATAGTGAAACTTATTGTTTCACGACTCATCGTTTAGGGCTCATTTCCAGCCAAGTCGGTGTGTCTATTCTGCAGATTTCCTCCAGTTGACAGGCTATGTTTTCAACCTCTTTGGAAACTTAGCTTCAAAGTAGCTAGAGGATGACCGAAAAACGGAATCAGTTTGTATTCCTGGACCCCGGTGGCAGCCGCTAAGATATCTGCTTCGCAATTTCCGGTAATGTCATTATGTCCAGGTATCCAGTACAGAGTCACTTTAGAACGAAGGGACATCTTATTCAATTGTGTGCATCATTCCATGACTATTTTGAATGAGGTACACACATTGGCTATCGGAAAAAAACGTTCAAATTGGCCGAAAAAATATTTTGTTATTTTTTGCTGCTTTATATATTATCATGACCTTAACTTGAAAAACGCTGCAATGGTAAGGAAGTCGGAAGGATAGTTTAAGGTCAAACTGTTCAGAAAATACACCGCAGTCAATTTTTCCATCCATATTGGATCTATCCGTATAGAGATCGATCGATTCCTTTGACTCACTCTTATCAATAGCCCAGTCCACCCTGCTTTGGATGACTGACTTGAAGTCGTGGTTGAAGCAGAGAATTGAGAAAATAAAGTCTACTTCGTCTGTTGCTATCCCATGGCTCCTTAAAATGATGGAGTAACCATTGCTTCCCTCGTATCAGAAATGTAGAGCTTACAGTCGAATTGCAGAGCACTTAGCTCGCTGTATCGCAATTAGCTCGGACAGGAACAAATTAAGCAGTATATAAAGTGCATGGCCAAAGTGATCGCAATAGTTGCAATTCTTCTCACCTTATTTATTTAATCTCGATTTGATAGCTTTTCAGTAACTGGCCGCCAAGGGAAAATTTGCGGAGAACATTGAACTTTTTACTGCACTTTTGGTTCATTCACTTATAGAGATACCGCCTCTTTGTCCAATGTCGGATGGTGTTCAAATTCAAAGCAACGTTCTGAAAGAGGTGAACACGACCTGAAAAAATGTGATGATTTGACTAAGATGTCATCACTGAGTGAAATTTTAGAAAAATGATTTGGAAATGGATGCTGCACTGTGCCATGTTATCATGGAGACACGGACTTAATGGCAACCGAATATAATTTTAGTATGAGATTCTGTGTTACAAATGGCAAGTGAGCAAAATGGGATGATATATTCTCTCCCCATCTCGTTTTTATCATGGTTGCATTGCAAAAGTGTAGTAGCTATCTGTTATTTGTGAAAATCACAGCTCGCGAGATATTCTTTTTGAATTGGCAGTTATTCGAAAAGAGGGTCCATAATCCCAAAAATTTAAATTTGAGACATATTTAAATATTCCACACTTCGCAAATGAATTGGGCTACCGGAAAATTCAGGGATAGTACTGGACTCATTAACTTTTCAACCAGAAGCATAGAAAAATGTGCACGATATTGTTGAACTTTAAGCATTACTGTTTTGGCGTCAAGTTTATTATTTGCTATTCCAATTTTATTTCGTTGTCATATGAAACATTTTTTAATTTGAAAGTGAAAAGATGGATGCTAGTTCGCTTTCATCTCATTAAAATCATCCTCGGGAGCGTAGATCAAACAATGAAGTGTAATTTCATGCGAATATTAATAATGCGACAGGCATATTCCCATGCTTTTCGTCACAATCCCATCATTAAAACGAGGTCTTATAAAGACCCTCGAAAAAGGCTATTGTGTTGTGATCGAAACGAAAATTAAATCCACCCTAATTGGCACTATGCCATTCAACACGGGTCTGTAGAAGCAAATTACTGTAATATAATAATGGTTCCTGAAGAACACATAGCGCAACTGATCCAGGATTTTGTGCACAAGCTCATAAACTCCATTAATGAATGTAAATGTAAACAATTGCGTTTTGGCTGTACTTGCTTGAATTAATTACTTTTGTCATATTTCAGGGCACGGATTCGGGAACGCCGGTAACAATGCGGGTTGACCCGAAAGGATTCTATTTGTACTGGGTGGATCAGAATAATGAAATGGATCTACTGGATATCAGCACTATACGCGACGTGCGTACGGGACAGTATGCAAAGAAGCCCAAGGTGAGTTTTTGTGGATTGACTAAATTAAAATTCATCTGAAATACGATTAATTATCATATTGATTGAAAAATGGTTGACGATATCGGAATGGAAATAAGTGTGAAGACATTTTTCAGAATTTTGAGTCTATACAGAGACAATTTCGAATGAATCTTTGCGGCTTTTAAAATTTAGATTTAGTGCTCGTGACTTACGAAAATAGTTTAAATAGCATTCAAAAATGCTTATTTGTTACAAGTGTAAAAATCGTCTAAAAAAATTGAGAACAAAACAAAAGCAAGGCTGGAACGGTCTTATAACGAAATTTTCCAAGATATCATTTACATAAACAGCAGCTAAAATTGTTCAGGGGTATGATATTTTATTCAAGCATAAGCGGTAAATTTAATTCCTTCTTTTCAATGTAAAAAATGTAAAAAACCTTCAGATAGGAAATTTTTTTTGAGCAGAAAAACGTCCTTTAAAAGGCTTTACACATTTAAAAAATTGATGTTTTTTTTAATTTTCTCAAAAATATCCTGTTCAAATATTAGAAAGATCCAGGCATTATTATTATAGTTATGCTCGATTGAATGCGCGTGCCCTGTGTATATTCGTAGACTCACGTGGCTCTGTAAGGCTCCGCACCTCTGTATAGTGTTTAGCTATATATATTCAGAAAATGCTCGATTGATACATGAAAATTTGTATATTAACTGTAATATTGAATTGAAAAAGAGAATATTCCACCCATAATTTTGCCTAACCGATATTTTGAATATTAGTAACGTTTTGAATTTTGGAGAAAAATCATTACCCTCAAAAGTTTAAATGCATTTTTCTCAAAACCACTTTTTTCATGCCGTGCCCGTGATTTCTCCGAAACTACGAAACCGATCCTTCTGAAATTTTTATCATGTATTGAACACATGTATAGTTATCGTGTGAACCATGGAAGTTTCAACATATCGATTTTTTCTATGTTTTTGAACGAACAATTACCAAAAAACCTAAAGTTTCGAAAAATTATTTTTAACTGTCCGCCATTTTGTTATTATTATTGATATTGATAGTGTAATAATTCAACCCAAAAAGAATTACATTAATATCTTCTCCTTCCCTTTACGAAAACAAGCCGCGAGGTGCGATCCTTGAGGTCCACACGGTCAACTTCCCAGTAATATCTACATAAACATCAACAACATTACAACAATGAGAGGTATTCATAGCAGTAAAAGGAATGAGTTAATATGAATCATATCGTCTACGGGAGGGTCCATTGATTACGTAAGGTTTTTGGTCGATGAGGACAGATTGAATATTCACGCGGATCAATCGGTAGTGGGCCTTTTTGGTCTTGAAAATTTTTGTTGGTTTTCAAAATTGAAGCATTTTTTTAATTAAAAGACTAGAAAAACTATTAAAAATCTGCTCAAATTATGCAAATATTTTAAACCTTTGATTGAATTTACAACATTTTTTTAGAATAAAAGATATAAAGTAATTGCTTTCGTATGAACCATCTTTACATGGTAACTTTGAATGTTTTTTTTATTTTTTATTTGTTTTTTTTTTCATAATCATGAAAGAAAATTTTGCCGGTGTCTTTTCAAAAACTGATAAGAATGTATAAATTTTATAAACTACTATCACTGTGCTGTGCAAATCAAGTTAAAAATATATTTTGTATGAAAAAAACTATTATTTTTCGCATTTTCTTCTATTAAATTAAAAAACGGCTGAAACGAATTTTTATAATGTTAAAAACTTCACAAAGATGTTAATACACGTCAACTGACACCTTAATGATGCAAATATTATATCTGGTTCGTGAGATATAGGGAATGATAAAAATTACCTTGAAAATCATGATGACTTTTAATGATTTTTTTATTTTTAATTTAATTTTTTACGTAATCATGAGAAAAAAATTTGATGTTGTTTCTACAGACATTGTTTGGAGTATGTAAATTTTATAAACATTGTCTATTACGTCTCGCAAATCAAGTTAAAAATTTATTGTTTATGAAAAAAACCTAATTTTTTGCACTTTTTTTTCCTTAAAATAAAAAACGGCTGCAACGATTTTTTTAAAAATTCAACAGATTCATTAAAATCAAATTGCGCGTACATTGACACCTCTACAATGCAAATCGTATGTTTGATTCGCGAGATATAACGCATGACAGAAATGGCCTTGAAGATAATGATGACTGTTAATAATTTTTTATTTTTTATTTGATTTTTTTTTGTAATCATGAGAAAAAATTTTGATGGCATTTTTAAAAAACTTTTCGGAGTATATAAATTATATAAAGATTGATTATTTGGACTTGACAATAAGGTTAAAAATTTATTGTTTTTGAAAAAAAATCACAATTTTTTCCACTTTTTTTAAAAAATTGGAAAACGGCTCCAACGATTTTTGTCAAAATTTGACAGATTCACATAAATGCTAATACGCGTCGATTGACACCTTAACCATGCAAATCGTATTATGGGTTCGCGCGATATGTATAACGCACGACAGAAATGACCTTGAAAATTTTTATTTAATTTTTTACGTAATCATGAGGAAAAGCTTTTATGTTGTTTTTACAAGCACTGCTCGAAGTATATAAATTTTATAAAAATTGAACACTGTTTTTCGTAAATCAGGTTAAAAATTTATTGTTTATAAAAAAATCCCTAATTTTTTGCACTTTTTTTCTTAAATTAAAAAACGGCTTTTTTCAAAAATTTGATAGATTAGCACAAATGCTAATACGCGTCGAGTGACATTTTAACCATGCAAATCGTATGTTTGGTTCGCGAGATATAACGCATGACAGAAATGACCTTCAAAGGGTCAAAACAGAAAACCCCCCCGACCGAAGTATCCCAAAAACTAATCAGCTCTTAAGATTGCAAAGACGCTTCGATTGACACCTCAACCAAGTCGATCCGACTTTGTTTACGTGAGTTCTGCTCGTAAAAAAAGTGTCCACGAACGTACAGACGTACGTACGTACGTACACACACACACATACGTCTCCCTTTCTAAAAACACTTTATATATACTCTATAGACCTCAAAACGTAAAGAAAAGTTGAAAATTTCAATTTCGATTTTCGAGGCGATTACAAGAACTTCCCATATACTGGGAAGTTAATAAATGAATGAAAATATACTAGCGTAGATGCGAATCTGTTGAATGTTATAAAAATCCACCATATCTTTAAAAAAAAGATCCGATCATAATAGATTTTTCATAAGATTGCAACAATCAATAAAAAATATTGGCGATCCCGAGGTTTAACGATCAATTAACTGATTTCTTTTAAAGATTACAGTGATATAACATACAGTAAGCGAAGTTATTATAAGCGCACTTATAATTTATAGAATTTTTGTAACACAAATGGAATCAGTTTGAATTGGTTCCAACAGTAATTATATATTAAATAAAAAAAAAATTTTCTTTTATAAAAAAATAAGAACAGTATAAATAAAATTTTTTCGTAGATTCGTCGAGCTATGATACTACAATACTCTTCTGCATTCATTTTGGTGGAAATGAAGCACAATTCTAACTTTCCGAGTGTAGAGAATGCACCTCAACTGAATTTCCGTTACGAATATCGTACCAATATGATCTTAGACCATCGAATCCATCTAAATTCAACTTTTTTCATCAGAAAAGATAACGGACTCCCATTTTCTAGTCCAATTCATGTGGTCTTTGGCGAACGACAATTGTGTTTAATTATGGTGCACCTTTAACATCAGGGGTGCATATTCTCCATGCTGTGGTTGTTGATAATTGAAAGGCTGGAACAAGTTGCACAGTTCACATCGTGTGGCTCGCCTAGCTCAAAATTCGACCCTAGTCGTCATGCTAGTCAGCAATTTTCCGTTGTCCATCATTGCGTCGCTACCCGTGCAAAAAGTGACCCGGATAATCTTCAATATAATGACAGATGTCCACCTGCGGTCCAAATATTTATTCAGGGGTAGCTGATATTGGAGTCTCGTGAAAGCTTCACACGTTGTAGTTGGATAGTGGCTCAGCTGTCCTAGATGGATCGTTTTGTGATCATCGGAAGTAGGGTTCCCACGGATTCAGTTTGCATCAACTCCCGCTCGTCGCCCTCCTACACGAATATTCTGTTATTTTCGCACTGTGCCTCCCTTTCCGTCGCATTTTGGCGACTTCTTTCCTGGCCAGAGTTCTAATATTGTTTGTTTCTGTCATAATGTTGCCAGTTCACCATCACCAAACTGTTTCCAATTCGCCTTGCGTGTCTGGCTAGTTGCAATGTTTAGGGGGTATCTCGCCTTCCCTCTAGGAATGCTAAGATCATACACTATCGGTTCATACACTTATCAAGCGGCCGTCGCTTTGTCCAATGTCAGGGGTGTTAAAATGCATACCTAAACGCTGGCAGAGGTGCGCACGGACAGAAAAATGTGAATATTAAGCTAAAATGTCATCACCGTGTCAAAATTTGAAAAAAAATTGTGAGTTGGAAAGGGACAAAAAAAAATTCCACGATTTGTCCCACCTAAGCTTGAGGAGATAAGTCTCAACCCATCTCATCAGGTCAAATATTTAGGTCTAATTCTGGACTCTAAACTCGCAGAAAGAGCACGCAAGGCTGCATGCGCAATCTACTGCTGCAAACGAGCTATTGGGAAAAGGTGGGGATTAAAACCCAAAATTGTATCATGGCTCTATACGGCGATAGTGGAACCAATCCTTCTGTATGGTGCAGTGATTTGGTGGCCTGCTATGGCGAAAGCATCAAATGTAAACCTGCTAAACAAGGTCAGAAGGAGTGCGGCTATTGCAATCACCGGGGCTCTACGGACTACCCCGACAAAGGCATTATTTATGCTATTAAATTGGCTTCCGACAGAGCTATTTACGAGACAGCAGGCCAAGTGCACTGCTGTTCGATTAAAAGCTCTGCGACTATGGCATGAGGATAACTTTGGTAACTCCACAATACTACGAAGGGATGGGCCAACGTCAGGGAAAGTGGACCTTGCATCTCCGATTCCCTGTTTTTACCATGGTTTCAGGTCAGTCATCCCGAATAGGGAGGACTGGACCACAGAAAGAGATGGGATACAGGAATCGGTCGACATCTACACTGATGGATCAAAAATGGAGGGAAGAGTTGGCTGTGGCGTGTTCTCAGAACAGCTAGGCCTGAAACTATCCTTCCGATTACCAGACCACTGCAGCGTCTTTCAGGCAGAGGTCATTGCGATTTATAAGGCAGTTGACTGGCTGAGAATTCAGAAAATTTCCATAAGAAATTTAAACATCTTTTCTGACAGTCAAGCTGCCATCCAATCATTATCCAGCGTGCATACTTCATCTAAAATTGCGATGGAATGCCGCTCACAACTGAACGTGATGTCGCTTCACTGTGAAGTGATTCTTTGTTGGGTACCGGGGCATAGTGATATACCTGGAAACTGCGAAGCAGGTGCCTTAGCGAGAGCTGGCACCGAGCTTCACGAATATACACTTAACCTCGAAGTCGGCCAACCTCTAGCTTCCATAAAGCTAGGATTTAAGCAGCACTACGTGGAGGCTGCGAATAGGGCCTGGCTGCTCGAAGAAACCTGTAGCACAACCAGGCAAACTTGGCACGCACTGTGCTCCAAACGCACCAAGCGGCTCCTCAACATAAGCCGCGAAACCCTGAGTTCCGTCGTTTCCGTACTGACGGGACACTGTTTGATCGGCAGACACTCAGAAAGACTGGGTGTCCCTTTCAATGATTTCTGCCGAAGTTGCAGATCAGAAGAAGAGGAAGAAACCATTAAACACTTTCTGTGCGAATGTCCGGCGCTGTCCAGGAAGCGCATGCAAACCTTGGGCACACCCTTCCTAGACAACCTCACGGAAGTAGCCGATTTGGACATTGGCTGCATAGCCGGCTTTATTCGAAAATCTGGATGGTTCTCGTCATCCCGCAGGTTCTATTGCCGCCCCTATATTCTGTGGTATCACAATGGGCCTCTCGTGGCCTAAGTGAGCTACCTTTGGATAAAAGGGGGCTGCCACTACAACCAACCAACCAACCAAAGGGACAAAACGTATCGCTACGCTGTGTCATATTACCATGAAGTCAAAGACTTCATAGTGACAAAATACAATTTTAATAAGAGATTCTCTGTGAAATTGGCAGTTGAAAAAAATTAGGCTAGTGATAATATAATTTTCTCCAAAGCTCTAGAGTGTTTTATTCAAATAGGTCCAATGGAAAACGGTAATATAAGCCAATATAGAAACTAGCCATGCCACGGTATTCCAACTAGAAATATATGCAATACACATTTTTTAATGTGGGAATTTAAACAGGCAATTCATGCGTTAGGAATCAACCAAAGAGTTAATTTCGTGTGAGTGCTAGGTCACTTCGTAAAGGAAATAGGTTCAATCCCGTCCAAATTACCTGACTTTGCGCCCATCCTAAAAACCCTCAATTTATCAAATGCTTAAGCATTGAGAAGAAGACATAACGAAAGCATTTTGGGCTTCCGTCTCAGGACATATGCAACCCAAAATATTTCTTACCAACTAGAAAGCTACACCACCAATCTCAATTAATTTTGAACTAAGGACACTGATAGACGCTCTGAGCATTTTCCGGTGAACTATCCTTCTGTTAAAAATGGGGAAGGTAATGGAAGCCACCTGTCGCTTCTGAAAAAAAACTGAATTAGTGCTACCCAAATGTTCAGCAATCAAAAACAAACAGCTTCAGGCCACCTTTCTACGGTTCCTCGTAAAGGAAGAGGTGTACACAGAAACACCCATCCAGATAGCTAAGTTCTTAGAGAACGTGTCGTCGGATTGCGACTAATAACCTCAAGGACTCGGAATAGATTCAACAGATCAGAATCATTGCAAAACTCACCAGAAATCTATCGCCTTAAGGGGGGGGGGGGGGTAAGGTTTGGTTCGTCTAAAAAATACCTTTTTTTCATGAATTTTGTTGGAAAAAATTACTACTGTAGGTTTATTTTACATATTATTATCTAAAAGTACAACATGTGAAGAATATTAAAAAAAAAATTTGTCCAAAAATAGAAAGAAATAACGGATTTATTGTAGATCTCCGCATGCGCCAAAAAAAAAAGTTTTTCTGCGGTGACCAGCATCACTGGATCATCTGAAACCAAAAAATCAAAATGCTTTCTTCAGTTTATTACTTTATCTCTCCAGTGACGTCGAGTTTTTTTTAATTATTCAATTTTTTAATTTTTGGCACCATTTTTAAGCCAAAATAACGATTTTTGACGAAAAAATCGACCTATTTGTTATTGTAAAATTCTTAGTAATTAATTTTTTTTAAAAAAAATCAACGTCACTCAGTAGTTTTTTCTGTAGGCTGGTCACCGACTTTAAAAATTATGTGTTTGGGAAAATCGATTTAGAGTTTTGTACACTGAAAAAATGAAAATATCTTGAAAAAACCGGATTTTCTTATAAAATACGTAAATGACATCATCGATGCCGGGTCCATACAGTACCTCACTATCATCTACGATATCTAAGGCATCCTTTTGCTCCTGTCGATAAAAGTAATACAATAGAGACCGAAATAGTTGCCGCTTAGTGCAGGTAGCTAAAAGGCGCGCAAACCTAAGAGGTACAGTTATTCAACCTACTGTAATTTCGTAAGTTTTGTTCCGAATGAGCTACAAATTTAATAAAATATTCGTCAGATGTTGTACTTTCAGAAAATAAAAATAAAAAAAAATAAAAAAATAATAGTTGCCAAACCTTACCCCCCCCCCCCTTAACTGCTTAATCTTACCTAAAATCTCGTCAATATTGTGGTATTATTCTGCAAATTTTTTGCAAATCATATTAAAAACGCCTTCGTGGTACTAAGAATTGACTACGAAGCTAAAATTCACATTTCAAGAAATGGGGCACGTTACATTGATAGAGGACCGAAAGTGACATGCTTTTTTGGTCATTAAGATCCTTTCGCATCGCACTATATTGACTGGACTGTCGCATTACGAATAAGTTTATGTTGTGTCGTGTTTTAAAAGTTCTATGCTGTGTAAGCAATTGTTGAAGGCTTCGGTCATTTCAAGAACAACATAAAAAGGCAAACAAAAATCGTGTTAAAAAATTACATCTTTTTTCCTACAACCACTTGCCATTGACCAATTCCAAAAGCCGCACTTAAATCAATTTCTCAAAGTGTGTTGCTCATTTTCCTTCAATATTTTAATAAGAAAATTGACAACTGACGACGCATCCTATCAGCAATGATAACAAGAAGATACCAAAGAAAAACTCAATTTTTCATTTACCCTTGACAACCTCTCGTGCGCCTTTTATTTAATCAATCAATGCCAACCAGGACCATATCAGACGAATAAAAGCATGCAAAGGGAGAGTAAAATGATTTGCACTTTCCATTTTACACCCATATCGTGTCGGTAATTGAAATTATGCGCGCTAAATAAATTTGCTAAACTTTCTATTGAACATAATTTTCCCTGGAAAAATAAAAGCCTTCCCTCGAAAAAAGGATATTTTAAGCAAATGACTTTGCTGGTTGCCAACACTTTGTCTGTTTTATCGTCAAGCTTATACAGAATTGGGTCCACATTGACGACAGATTTTCTCGGGAGAAATACATGGTAACTGGAAGAGAAGTAAAATATTCTGCAAAATGATTTTTGTCTTTGCCAGATTACAGTTTGTTCAGAAAATGACCTACATAGATCGTGAGGTGCAAAGTATTTAAGAAAAACTAGATCTGAAAAGGGTCTACAGACTATTACAGAAAAAGTTTCCTGGGTTCAATATTGGAATCGGTTCGATTCAATTATCTTATCAGCGTTTGTTTTCCAACTCAATTGTTGTCAAAGTCTTATCCTGCCGTACACTCCGAATCAAGAGAATATTGATTCTGGACATCATGGTTTCCATCGGCAAGTTTTTACGAGCGTTTTCCACCTCCTGCAACGGGCAAGTGTTTTCTGAAAAACTTGGTCCTGCCTAGAACACGTAATTAGTTGGGTAATTCACGCTTTTATGGTAATGGTTCCAATTAGGACCAACTTGTAAATGTAAAACGGAGTAATGAAGTTTGTTCACTTCCTGCTTATCGAATTCTCTTAGATTAGCAATGTTAGCAACCCATAAATGATGTTGATTGTGGATGTTAGTATAGTTTGGACTGTTTCAGTGGCTGTAACATTCCGGCTCGCGAATATTTTTCTGAGACATTTCTGGGTAAAGACGGTGATTTTAATATGATTTGATGATTCGTGCAAGTGAGAAAATCAACCCTTGGAGACGACGATCAGCTTTTATGCATTCTGATTCGAACGGTTTTTGGTAACCATTGAAATTAGTTTAGCGTAACTAATGAGGTTAGTATTTTATTATTTTCTGAAATTTCCACCCGCGAATGCAAGCCCTAGCAATTATTTTATATCAGCAGGGTCGCATTTAAGGGGGGATAATTGCTAAAAAATATCGATTTTTTTCTCTTCTAATAAAATGTTTGAAATACTCAATATACCAAAAGAATTTTTAAAGCGATATTTGTATTAGTTCTCGAGTTATAGTTCGTTATAGGCAGCGCGGCGTTCCCCAGTAAGTCGAGCACATCTGCCGCGCGTTCCTGCCTACTTTCTCTCCGGCGCTATGGGCGTTTCTCTAATTGTGTATCCTTACCATATTCTTATAAATCTGAAATTCTAAGGAAATAGGACCTGGAATCGCTGACTAACGCGTAACTTATAATAAAAACTAATAATCAATGGTTATTAGTTACTGCAAACTTTAAACGCGCTTTTCTCAAAGTAGTACTTTTTCAACTTCCGTACAAAATATCTCAAAAAATATTAAACCGATCCTGCCCAAATTTGTACCACATCTACAAAAAAGAGTATTATCTACTCGTTGAACCTACATGTGTTTGCAATTTTCGAAAAATAGTTTGTTTGTTAATATTTAAAATGCGATTTTTTTAAAAAAATAATCGAATTTTTTAATCTAAAATTAATGTAAAGATTTTTTTATAAACTTCATTGATCAACCTATGATCTATACATCTCATTTACATATTTTTCTTCTTCTGAATGGTGCAGAATCTCCGGAAATGGCGTTTAGTTGTACGAGGCATTTTGGGAGGTGTTTTTCTTTCATTCGCTCGCATCGCATTATACATGTATTTCTCCTTCAAGGGGGGAATTACATATAAAATTTAAAACAAAATGCTTACTTCAAATTGATTTAAAAAATATAAGTTGTTTATTCAGAAGAGTACATGTATCAAACTACTTGAAAATATTTTTTTTATAATTTTTCAACACAAAATGGCGGCGATGTGAATGTAACGTGTCTAAAAATGAGTTCGACAACTTCGTTTTTTGTAATCATTTGCATGTATGGGTGCAATCATTTTCAGTCCCAAAAAATCATTTTCTAATTAAACGGAATGGCACATACTACTGTGTACAGAAAGCGTTCCTAGTTGTTTAACGTGGTGGCCTGACATGATTTGTTTTAACACCACGAGCTTCTCAGGCTACGGGTACGATAGGCTCGCATCAAGGCCCCCATAAACATACTAGTCAGTAACCCATAGCCTTAGGGCTATGAGCACTGCTTTTCTGAGTATCGATACCAGAATCTTATCGGGAGCTTGCATGGATCGGACCTATCAGCATCCTCACCGCTCTTTGGGAAGCGGCTCCCCTGTTCATAGCGCAACAGCACGCCAATGCACCAAAAATCAGAAGAGTTGGCGAATAGCTACCAGTCTCAAACTGTATTTATAGTGACTGTACCCGCTTTGGGTGTTAACCACAGCCACCAAGTTTCAGCTTCCACAGGCTCTTCAACCTAAACCGGCAGGAACAAGTCCCTGGGGCCCCGATTAACCCCTGGCACCAGTATACCGCTGGTAAGGTTTCGGGGAAGTGCAAGCACGACCCCTTCGATTGAGTCCCAACGCAAAGCTCCGGATTGATCGCCGTATTTAGGGTTATCATCCTCTACACCAAAGAATATATGATAGATCCTGTTTATCTTCATCCCTTTGCCTCAGCATCCTGTTGAAAGGATGTTGTTCTGAGGATCGGTCAGTACCCCTCCTCCTTTGCACTGGCTTGGGACAGTTCTCCTAGCTGCTTTGGCCGAGTACTAAACATCTGCTGGTCGACACCCCCGTATCCTCTTTCTGCAAGGTACTAGTTCGGCTATGCGACTTTTCCCAAGCATACTAGAGGGCGGTTGTGCCTCCCCCAGTTCCTCCCCGACCACAACGTTGGGAAGCGGAGTTATACTAATGTGTACAAATATGATTCGGAATTTTCAATTTAAATTTAGCGGGGTTGTTAATAGGGACGATTTTTTTTATTTTTAAGTTGGAAGCACTGTCACTGACATCTGTGTCGAATTTCACGACAAAATCTTAATTAGTTGAGCAGTGGCGCTCATTGTCGTAAACAGCCAAAAGGTATTTTTTTTTCGGTTTTTACCATATCCGAAAATATTCAACAAAGAAGTTCGATTAAATTTTGTGTTCGGAATGTAATTTCTGCTGCTGAAACGCTCAGAATGTTACAAAAGGCCTTCGGTGAATAGGTCATGTCTAAAACACAAGTTTATGAATGGCATAAAATGTTCAAAGTAGGTCATGAAGGCGTTGAAGACGAACCACATCAAAGACGACCAAGAACTTCAACTGATGAATATCAAGTCACACAAATCAAAGAATTGGTGCTGCAAAATCGTCGATTGATTACTAGAGAGCTTGCTGATGCTGTTGAAATTTCAAATGGGTCAGTCAACACCATTTCAAAATATGTTTTGTGCCTCAGAAGAGTTAAATCGTGATTGGTGCCGAAAATGCTCCATTTCATGGAAAAACAGCGTCGTGTTGTAGCGTGTCAAATGATGCTTTCTGACTATCAGGATAAGCTGAAATGCATGATTACGGAAGATTAGACGTGGATCTATGCTTACGACCCAGAAACAACCGATCAATCAAGCAAATATCGTGCCAAAGGTGAGACAAGACTGAAAAGATCGCGCCAAAATCGTTCAAAAATCAAGGTCATGTTGACAGTTTTCGTCAATTATTGTGGTGTGGTGCATTATGAACTCCTTCCAACCGGTCGAATTTTCAACAAGAAACACCATTTGAGTGTCATGCGTCGTTTGCGTGAAGCTGTGCGTCTCAAAAGACCGGATTTATGGGGAAACAATTCTTGGTTTTTCCATCATAGTAATGCACCATCTCACATTGCGCTCGTTCTTCGTGACCATTTCGCCAAAAATTCCATCCATATCGTTTCGCAACCACTGTATTTGCCTGATTTAGCAACGTGTGACTTCTGTCCGCTCTAGGGAGACCGTTTTGACACACGATAGAAGAGATTGAAGCCAAATCGAAGAAGGTATTGATGGCCATACCGAAGGAAGACTTCTGCAAGTGTTTTGATGAATGGAAACTCCTTTGGCATAAGTGCATTGGAGCCGAAGGGAATTATTTTGAAGGGAATGAAATTGATTTTGAAGAATAAATAAAAGTTTTAAATACTAAAACAAAATTCCGAGTCATATTTGTACACAGTAGTATGTGGCTTTTAGTCAAAAACGAACTTGTACATATAGTCCGGTCAAAAGGTCGTGAATATGGCGTCAACCTTACAATGTTTTTGTTTGCAGTGTGTGGTCAACAAAACAGCTAAGTAGTCTTGTCGAGAGTCCAATTTGCAGCTACTTGTGCATATATTACTTTCATGTGATGTCAATAATAAAGAGTTGAGTTGAGCCAAAAATGACAACCAAAAATTGGTGATCATCGTTCCGGCGCTACATCCTTTTTGTTTTTACTTTCACGTTAATGCGAAAAACATTCAGAACCCACTTCACGACAGTTTTGACACAAATCGTTTGCGATATCTACCAACAAGATGCCTGTGAGAGTCTGCTGTCTCGGAGCCGGACCTAGGTAACGATTTGTCGGATCTAATTAAATTGATCCTTTAGGTAGCATAAACTTAAACCAAGATCAGTTAATGACTTGGGGATCCAACTAACCCGAAAGGACGTCTAGAGTATTTTGGGTGGATTCTGCTATGCTCTTCCTCAGTGCTATAATATGTCCGAAATATATATTTGATAATAGCAAACTGAAACCGTGTACAATGGAGTAGTGTCTTTTCTTAACTTTGTGAGGTTTAAGAAGTCAAAAAAAAACTTCAAGCGAATGACGATGATAAGAATCTGAAGGAACATAGAAGTAAGGCCTAAACATCAAATACAAATTATCAGAAGCTATGTTTGCCAAGGTAAGATGCAAAGCCAACCGTTGAAGTTCATGCCATTTTTAATTAAATTGAAAAAAAGACGATGGTGACCAAAAATTGAAAAGGACGTGAAATTCCCAATTAAAGTAGATGATACCAATACTTTGGAGAAATTGTCATAGCTATAGTAGCAAAATAAGGTAACATAAACGAAGAAAGACTCTTAGACCTCTTAGGGGAAAGTTACAACTGTGACGAGCACACAATTCGTTAATGAGATGGAAAGTGGAAATCTTGTAAGAAACTACTGAACAGGGAATTTTTACCAGCAATTAAACTTCCACAAGACAGAACGTGTAAATCAAAATAATACAGCGAAAGTACGTGGTCGTGGTACAATAAATTAAAATAAGTGGCTATAAACGAAACAAAAGTTGAGAGCAGTAGATACATCACAACGAAAAATACGCAGGAACAATGGTTTCCTCAAAAGATCATTTAAATGATGGAGAAATTAATTTTTTTGGGGAGGGAGTATAATGTGCGTTTGTTGCCAAGCCCGTGGAAAGCCTGTATTGGTCCAGGGTAGAAACAAACTCCTCGACCTTCTTGAAGACAATCACAAGCAACTAAATAACCTTTAAATTCACATGAAAAACATTCCAAGTAAGAAATGAGAGTTCTTCGAATTTTTTCATAAACAATGATCATTATTTCTTTAAAAAAAAATCGACAAGAAGTATAAATTACGCATTTAAATTTTTAAATAGACAAACAAGTCCATACTTGGTAAAAATTCTCACAAATCTAAAAATTGGGCATAGGCGAAGTTTCAACTGTTCTCATCAATCCGAAACGTTCGACATCTTTAATTCAAAGTCAAAGGTATCAAAAATCAGCTATTTGTAAATGTTTGTGATTTTCCACTAAATTATAATACTTACATTTTGAATTTTCTCCCATGTTTAGCGCTTCGAACGATTGCTTGATATTTTTACTATTCCTTTCCATTAAAACGCCATATTTTTTAATTTTTTCCATATATATATTTCGGGAGTAAGTTGCTCCCTTCTTCAGTGGTGATTATGGGGTGTGGTGAAAATAATCACCACTGAAGAAGGGAGCAACTTACTCCCGAAATATATATATGGAAAAAATTTAAAAATATAGCGTTTTAATGGAAAGGAATAGTAAAAATATCAAGCTATAATACTTAATTTGGCATCTAGGCACTATTTTGGAATAGATGGCATTGTATAGTAAGAGTATGTCATGATAAAAGCAAAAAGCAAAAAAAAACAATAGAGGAAGAACGTATGTAAAACTTGGCCATGACATCATCCGCAGCGGTGGGCGTAGCTCAAATGAAATTTCATTCCCACTTTGAATGAGTTCTTGCATTAGAGAAAATTATGTTTATCTATTGCTAAATTGCTGCGACTGTATTTCTTTTTGCCAAAAGAATAAGTGCAGTTGACAACAATTGCTTTTATGTCTTTTATGAAATACATATATTATGAGGTGAATAGGTCTGCCCAAATATTTCCCAATCTATTTTTTTAAACAGGTTGGCGCAATGTCCTCATCGGGAATAATAGGCTCATTTTTTTTGAAAATGACGGGGCAAGCTGTTATTGTGAATGTAAAACGATATTCGGAAATATTGAGGTCCTTTTTCATTCCTCAGCTTCTTCAACGTGGAAGGAACGATGGAACATTATTCCAGCAGGATGGTGCCACAAGCCACATAGCCCGCGTGAGCATGAATGTTCTTAAGGACGTTTTTCCGAATCGGGTGATAACCCGGCATGGAGCGATCCTTTGGCTTCCCCGATCGTCCGACCTTACAGCGTGCGATTTTTTCCTGTAGGGGCATTTGAAAAAAAAACGACCTCGAACGCATGGCGAACTTAAGACGAGAATCCGGTTGGAAATCGAGAGAATTCCAAAGCGCATGCTCCGTGCTGTGATGGGCAATCTCAGAAATCGCCTGCAAGAATGCTTCAATCGAAAAGGACACCACCTTGCTGGCGTAATTTTTAAACACTGAATGTTTGTTTCTTAGATGCTTTTTAGTGTAGATTACGATGGTAGCAACAAAATTTTGAAATATACATCCGTTTATTGGTTTTACAGTTGTTTCAAAAATGCAGGTTTGATTGCTCCACCCTATAATGCGAGTTTGTGAGCGACGCTAAGTGTTACCTTCGATTCATTCTTCCCAGCAACCGCTGCGTCCAAAAGCGACCAATCAATATGCGTTTGCAGGTCGGGTTGCGGATCTTATGAGGCAGGCATTATTTTTTTTATCACTTTTTCATCAACATACATATTGATGATTTGGGTGAAAGCTGGTGGTACAAATTCAACCAACTGAGATCTCAGCAAATATTTTGAATTTGTTTAGCCGAAAAGGAAAAAAATCACTTGGGGTAGCAAAATCTTCCTATGAAAATTATTTCTATTAATGATATAAAAAGTTGTTTTCTGATTGCATTGGAAATATGTTGCCCATTCGCAAAAGGAAGAAGAGATTGAGCTAGTTAAAATAGACGATGTAAATGCTTGCCATCTTGCAATATGATGCTTTATTCTTACCAAGATTTATTGTAACGCAATCATAATTTGTGTTGTGCGGCTTTACCGGTTGGCGTCCTGAGCCAATATACTAATTTGACCCCCTCTCATCGGACCTGTTCGGCATTTTTGTATGAAATATAAATAGATTAGAAAAAATTAGACACAACTAACACGTATGTAGATAATTTGGAACCGGCCTTAAACATTAATTGCAGCAATCAGATTGGATAATGAGCGTTTTGTAATTTCTTTAGAAACTTAAAAAAAACTCTATAGAAAGTTCCATTAAAAAAATCGAAAGTAAGGGCAGAAAACGTCCACTTTTTGTGATACATACACACGAAGACCAGGTCTTCATATCGGTTACTATTTTCTAAAATATCACACTTGATAAAATTATAAACATTAAAAGTATGATATTTTTTAGCACTGTAACTAATATAAAACGAAATATATTCGTCACAAAATATTCTGTGTTTTAGAAGCCATAAATTTATTGTAAATCAATTATTGAAAAACGCATTTAAACCAGCCGCGAGGTGCGACCCTTGAGGTCCACACGGTCAACTTTCTAGTAATATCCACATAAACATCAAAAACATTAAACACAATAATAATTTTAAATCGATACGACTTTGTTCACGTGAGTTACGCTCGTAGAAAAAACTGTCCACGAACGTACATACGTACGTACGTACACACACACAAACACCTATATACACCTCCCTTTCTAAAAAAAATTTATATATACTCTATAGACCTCAATTTCGATTTTCGAGGCGATTACAAAAACTTCCCATACACTGGGAAGTTAAAAATAAATTTGCTCTTGCAAGCTGGTAGTCTCAGTAAAAAATGCCGATTGCAAAGTATCAAAAACGGCTGGTATATAATAATTGAACTGTTGACGATTTGAATTTCATATGAATGACTATTGGTCTTTTCATTTAAGAGGTCTACCCTCTTTTAGCTGTGTAAAAACGGGTTATTTCAATATTTTTTTTAGATAGGTTTAAATTATAAATATTGATAAAGGAGGGGTTATACTCAATAAATACACTCCCGAAATACACAAAAGAATTATTTTTTATTCATTTATGTGAGTTTTTATCAATGAAAATGCTGGTTGAAAAAATATCGAAAATACGAGAAGGGTGTCCGCTGTTGAAGAAATTTTCGGGATAGTTTTTGTGGAACAAAAAAAAATCAAATAGTTTTAGGTTTAGTATTTTAATAGCTATGGCGGGAATAGGGCGATTTTTGATTTTTGCAAAATTTACAAAAGGGCGGACATTTTTCGAGATAATACGAAAAACATGCTTTTTTCACCGTTTCTGGCCAAAAAAAATATTTCAAATCAAAAAACCACCTATTCGCGCTATAGCTGTAGTTATAAATAATGGCTGATAAAAACTTGGTGAGAATCGGTTTAGTAGTTCCTGAGATTTCATCAACGCGGCGTCAAAAAACATCGTTTCGAGAAAATCGCGGTTAAAGTTTTTTTTAATGAAGAATCGCGCTCGGGTGACAAAGTGAAAGTTGCCCAAAACTACAATTCGACTGCTCCAATCTTTATAAAATTTCAATATCATATTTCTGTATACATATACTTTCTAAAAATGCATCGATTTTTTGAAAATGATAAAGAGGGTAGACTCCTTAAACATAGATTTGAAATTTTCTTGGAATCGGAACGGGAATAAACGGCTGCTCTTCTTGTTGTGGGTTATAATTTTATTTATAATTGTGCCTATGGTGCTTCATATTTACTATCCTTACTCTGTACTAAATCGACATAGTTAAGTATTTTATGATTTTGATTCATGCGTTATAATTCTATTCATCAACTGGAACAATGCGCTCTGATTTTTGTGACTTCAAGGGATCGTGAGCTGACTTTACTCTGTTTTTATTTATTTATCATGATTGCCCATTTATTTGTATTTGACGCAATTTCAGTTCACTTTTCGTGAAAAATCAGTAAATAAATATTAGGAACATCACAAAATCCCATTTTAAAAATAAAACCGTAGTCCCTTTTCCACTATAACATACCTATACTTTTAGTGTATAATAGCATAATTGCTCTCTGGGGGAATTGTCTTAACCAACAAGCAAAGCACTCAACCCGTATTAAGTCGATAAGTGGCATCCTCTTTGGTGAGACGCCTCACAAGATTGAAGGATACTTCAGACGTCTTGAAATGTTATCTTGTTTCCACATAAGAAACAAAATGTCACGAAACTCAATTGTTCATCACAGTATAAAAACGGGGAGACTACTTTATAGTTTTCATCACGTCACCGATTTCGGAAGGAATCGTATACTGGACTGCTTTAAAAAAAGCCACCGGACTTCGATGGATGGAATAATTCTGGATTTATTGATGCTTTGATCAGGCTTTGATGTCAGTTGACCGCAGGCCGAATCAATTATTCATGATTCGAATATTGATTGATTTCGTAGTTGCTTCTTCAAAGGGTCTTCAAAAACGTGCACGAGTGTAGACTTTTTGAATTTATGGCGAAGCAGCTACCAGCATACGTAATGAAATGCCAACAAAAACAGAACTATTTTTCTCTCTCAATGATTTGCTAAAGTGTGAAATGATGTTTGGATAATGCGACTTTAAGGCTTGCCAAAAAAAAATTTCTGTTGTTTGTTACCTTTGCGTTTTACTTGCAGTCCAGTCACTGAGCGCCAAAATAAGGTAAAAGCTCCTAACTTTTTCGGATATCATAAATTTTCCTGAAATGCAAATTTTCAAGCTCATCTGACCAACCCCCCCCCCCCACCTCAAAAGTTATATTGTCTCGATGTGTGCTTTTTGCTATTTGGAGGTGAAAACTAACCTTGTATGAAATAAAACGCGAAAACTGCAGATCTACTTATTTTTAAATTTAAATTCAAATATGTCCTTTCAAGTTGTTGCATATAGTTCATAAAATTTACCTTCTTTTCAACCCTTAAAAACTACCCCTTCGTGGCCGCAAAAATAAAGGAAAAAAGTTTCTAGCAGCTTCAAATGTTCTTTTTGCGCATTGACAATGTGCTACATCTCTTTTGTTATTCATTAGAAAACTTACGACTCATTACAAAGTTTCAACCCCTGAAAACCACCCCTTACGTGTTTAATGCGTGAAATACATGAATATGTACTTTATATAATGGAATCGTAGAAACATGTTTAGGATACACATTTTTTTATATTCCAAATTATATTTTATGATTTACTCACACGAAGCGATCCTTTAAAACCGCCCCTTCCTATAAAATAAAGAAAAAACATATTATTGAAATGCTTGAAATGAATTGGATGAATTCAAAAAATATAAAATTATTATATAAATGTTAATAAAATGTAGAAATACAATATTGAGAATTAATAAAAAAATTGAGATACTTACATTGTAATTTTTTTTCACAAAACAAGCCGCGAGGTACGACCCTTGAGGTCCACACGGCGAACTTCCCAGTAATATTTACATAAATCTTAGAAATATTAAACACAATAATAATTGTGAAAATAATACTAATGTACCTCTCATAAAAGTTATTGGAATGACTTAATATTAATCGCATCATTTACGGGAGCGTCCATTGATTGCGTAGATAAGGGGGATGATCGAATATTCACGCGAATTAATCTGGAACCGGGGGGAGGGGCGGCAGATTACAAAGCCTTTTCTACGATATATGTTATTTTCATATCGATGCTTGAAAGACAAAAGGGCACTAGAAAAAATAAACGCAGTTTTTGTTATTGGCCATTTTAAATAGTTGGGTTCAAAATTGCCATCACTTCGGCATAATCGCTGAATTTATATTTATTCACGATTTTACATCAATGAGACTAATAACTATTTCTTATTTTGTGTTTATCTTGAAAAACATTGAATATGCAGTCAAAAGTAGGTTCGATTGTATGTAAAAGTTAAAATGTCTTACAAATGATGGAGGAGATAATTCAATTACTATTATTTATCTTACGAACACTAAAGTACAAAACTACTAAAAACTACATTTTTTTTAATTAATGAAAGCTTTTCAAAGCATATGATCTCACAAAGTATTGACTACAAAACATTTTGCCATTCAAAGCGTTGATTACTACAAATGCAAATTTGATTTGATTTTTTTTTAATTTTTTTTTATTTTCAAAATTTCGAATCTGCTCAAATTATGCAAATGTTAATGAACTTTGATTGACTTTACAACAATGTCTTTAGAATAAGAGATATGAAGTCATGTCATTCGTATGAATCCTTTTTACATGGTGACTTTGAATGATTTATTCTATATTTTTTTATTAACAGTATATGGGAAGTTCTTGTAATCGCCTCGAAAATCGAAATGGAAATTTTCAACTTTTCTTTACGTTTTGAGGTCTATAGAGTATATATAAAGTGTTTTTAGAAAGAAGTATGTATGTGTGTGTGTGTGTATGTACGTACGTGCGTTCGCGGGCAGTTTTTCTACGAGCATAACTCACGTAAACAAAGTCATATCGACTTCGTTGAGGTGTCAATAGAAGCCTCTTTGCAATCTTAAGAGCTGATTAGTTTTTGGGAAACTTCGGTCGGGGGGGGGGGGGGTTGCTGTTTTGCCCGTTTGAAGGTCATTTCTGTTATGCGTTCTATCTCGCGAACCAAACGTACGATTTTCTTTAACAAAGTGTCAATCGACGCGTATTAACATTTCTGTGATGTGTTTAACATTATAAAAAATGATTCAGCCGTTTTTTAATTTAATAAAAGAAAATGCGAAAAATTAGAATTTTTTTCATAAAAAATTAAATTTTTTACCTGATTTGCACAGCACAGTATTACCAGTCCATAAAATTTATACATTCTTATCGGTTTTTGAAAAGAATCCAGCAAAACTTTTCACCATGATTATGAAAAAAACTAAATAAAAAATAAAAAATCATTCAAAGTTACCATTTAAAGAGGGTTCATACGAATGATATACTCAATATCTTTTATTCTATCAAAGTGTTATAATATTTGCATTATTTGAGCAAATTTTTAATAGTTTTAAGAGTGTGTTAATTTTAATAAAAAAACTGCTTAAATTTTGAAAATCAGAAAAATTTCAATCAAATTTGCATTCGTGGTAATCAACGCTTGGAAATGGTGAAAATAACAAATAACGTAGAAAAGGCCCCCACCGATTGATCCGCGTGAATATTCAATCAAATCAATCTACTATTCACCAAAAACCTTATGTAATCAATGGACGCTCTCGTAGATGATATGATTAATATTAATTCATTACAATTACTGTTATAAGTACTATCATTATTATTATTCAAAGTAATATTATTTTCAAAATTATTATTGTGTTTAATTTTTTTAATGTATATGTAGATTTTGCTGGGAAGTTGACCGTGTGGACCTCAAGGGTCGCACCTCGCGGTTTGTTTATAATCATGGAGTTCTGATTGTTTCTCTACAAAAACTGACGAGGATTTAGAAATTTTATTAACATTTACTACTGTGCTGTGCAAATCAGGTTTAAAATTTATGTTTTATGAAAAAAACCTAATTTTTCGCATTTTTTTTTATTAAATTGAAAAACGGCCGAAATGATTTTTTTTATAAAGTTAAAAACATCACGAAAATAGTAAAAGACGTTCATTGACGCCGTAATGATGCAAATATTATATTTCGTTTGAGATATTGTGAATGACAAAAATGACCTTGAAGGTCATGATGACTGTTAATGATTTTTTATTTTTTATTAATTTTTTTTCGTAATCATGAACGAAAGCGTTGCTGATTTCGACAAAAACTGTTTGGAGTAAATAAATTTTGATAAACATCGATTACTGTGTCTTGCAAATCAGGTTAAAAATTTATAGTTTGTGAAAAAAATATTTCACACTTGTTTTAATAAATCAAAAAAACGGCTGCAATTTTTTTTTAAAAATTTGATAAAATCACAAAAATGTTAATACGCGTCGATAGACGCCTTAACGATGCAAATCCTATGTTTGGTTCGTAAGATAAAGCGAATGACAGAAATGACCTTAAAAGGGTTAAAATAAAAATATGTGTGTGTGTGTCTGTGTGTCTGTGTGTCTGTGTGTCTGTGTATGAAGTTGGATGCGTGGGTGCATGTGTATTATTAAATTACCTAAAAAATGCGATTGGTTTTTTGCCATAAGTTTTTGAATTATTTTCACTTCCCGGTATATGGGAAGTTCTTGTAATCGCGTCGAAACTGAAATTGAAATTTTCAACATATATTGACGGTTTGAAGTCTTTAGAGTATATTTAAAGTGTTTTTAAACAGAACGATGTGTGTGTGTGTGTGTGTCAATCAACATACATTTACAATTTTGTGATTCTATTAAATTTTTAGAAAAATTGGCGGAGCCGTTTTTTAATTTAATGAAAATGAATGCGAAAATTGGGTTTTTTTCATAATAGATAAATTTTTAACCTGATTTGCACAACACTGCACAAATTCTGAAAGCAACTATTCAAAATAGCAATCACGCAACAAAATCACTTCAGTCGCCGTAATTACAAAAAGTGCTTTCATTTTCGCTAATGCCTTTCTGTCTTTTAAACGTCGATATGCTGGTTGGTTGGTTGGTTGGTTGTAGTGGCAGCCCCCTTTGTCAAAAGGCGGCTCACTTAGTCCAAGATATTCCCATTTTGGTATCACAATGAGATAAGGTACGGTACTAGAACCTGTGGGATGACGAGAACCATTTAGATTTTCGTATGAATCCGTCTATGCAGCTAATATTAAAATTGGCTATTTTCGTGAGGCCGTCGAGGAAAGGCCAGCCTAAAGTTTGCATGCGTTTCTTGGATAGTGCTGGGCATTTGCACAGAAAATGTTGGATCGTTTCTTGCTCATCATCCATTCTGCAGCTGCGGCAGAAATCGTGGAAAGGGGCATCCAGTCTTTCTGCATGTCTGCCAATGAGACAATGCCCCGTCAGTACAGATATGACGAAATTTAGTGTTAAGGAGCTGCTTGGTGCGCTTGGAGCTCAGTGCGTGCCAAGTTTGCCTGGTTGTCCTGCAGGTTTTTTCCAGCAGCCAGGCCCTGTTTGCAGCCTCTATATAGCACTGCTTAAAACTTAACTTGACGGAGGCCAGTGGATGGCCGATTCGGGGTGTTAGTGTATAATCCTGGAGCTCAGTGCCAGCTCTAGCTAGCGCATCAGCTTCGCAGTTCCCACCCAGCTATATCACTGTGACCCGGCACCCAGCAAAAAATCACTTCACAGTGAAGCGACATCGCGTTCAATTGGGTGCGACATTCCATTACAATTTTGGATGAGGTATACACGTTGGATAATAGTTGGAAAGCAGCTTGACTGTCCTTATGGAAATTCTCTGATTTCTCAACCAGTCCACTGCTTTGTGTATTGCGATGACCTACTATTGTGTCCAAAAAATAAGGTGACATTGCATTTATATTGAAAATACTTTATTTGTTATTGCAAATCAATTTCATCGCCTTTAAAGTAATCCCCTCGCAATGCAATGCACTTATGATTTTCCAATATTCGAAACAGTTGAAAAAGTCGATTTCAGGGATGGCCTTCAGCTCCTTCTTCGCGGCGGCTTGAATCTGCTCTATCGTCTCAAAACGGTGTCCTCGGAGTGGTCTTTTAAACTTGCTGAACAGCCATATCAGGTGAATACGATGATTGTGGAACGATATGAGTCGAGTTTTTGGCGAAAAGATCACGAAGAACGAGTGCAGTGTGAGACGGCGCATTATCGTGGTAATAATCAGATAATATTCCTTGTTGACTGTTTCACCCTGGGGAAGGAACTCAGAATGCACAACACCACGATAATCGAAAAAACAGTCAACAGAACCTTAATTTTTGAGCGACTTTGGCGCGTTTTTTTTGGTCTCGGCTCACCCTTGGCACGATATTCGCTCGATTGATCGGTCGTTTCGGGGTCGTAGACATATATCCAAGTCTCTTCTCCAGTGATCATGCATTTCGTCTTGTCAATGTAGTCAGAAAGCATTGTTTCACACACTTCAAGGCGACGCCTTTTTTCCAAAAAATTCAATGATTTCGGTACCAGTCGAGATTTGACGCGTTTGAGGCCCAAAGCATCCTTCAAAATGTTATTGTCTGAGCCTTTCGATATGTCAATATCAACAGCAAGGTCTCTAATTGTTAATCGACGGTTTTCAAACACCAAATCTTCAATTTTTTGGACGTGAATTCGTCGAGGTTGATGGTCGCCCAGGGCGCTCTTCGTCTTCGACACGTTCACGGCCTGCTTGGAACCCACTATACCACTTGCATACATTTTTTTCGACATAGCCTTATCACCAAAGGCTTTGTGCACCATCCTCAACGAATCCGCAGCAGAAAAATGATTCCGCAAACAAAATTTAATGCAAATTCTTTGCCCAACAAATTTCGACATCCCAAAATACCAGAAATTCACTTTTAGCAGCTCACAAAACGAAGCGTATCTCAAACACTAATGAATATTTTGACGTGTGATATGGCAGGGATGTCAAAGACAGTCCTACCAACCTAAAAAATAAACCAATTCGCCAACTCCTTTGACGCGCGCAGTTTAAATTCAAATGTCACGTTATCTTTTGGACCCAGTAGTATACCTGAAAAACATTGCAGTGGTCTGGTAGCCGAAAGGATAGTTTCAGGCCCAGCTGTTCGGAGAAAACGCCACAATCAACTTTTCCATTCATCTTTGATCCATCAGTGTAGATGTCGATTGATTTCTGTATCCTACTTCTTTCCATGATCCAGTCGTCTCTTTTAGGGATGACTGACTTCAAACCGTGTTAGAAGCAGGGAATCGGAGGAGTGAGATCTACTTTCCCTGGCGTTGGTCCATCCCCCCGTAATATGGCCAATACTCCCCTCGTGCCAGAAATTTAGAGCTTTCAATCGAATCGCAGTACACTTGGCCTGCTGTTTCGAAAGGAGCTCCGTCAGTAGCCAATCTAATAGCATAAACAATCCCTTTGTCGGGGTAGTGCGTATAGCCCCGGTGATTGCAATAGCTGCAATCCTTCTGACTCTGTTTAGCATGTTCGCATTTGATGCCAGATAAACTTTGATAAGGACCATACAGTAGGATTGGTTCCATTATCGCTGTATAGAGCCATGATACAGATTTGGATTTCAGTCCCCACCTTTTCCCAATAGCTCTTTTGCAGCAGTAGATTGCGCATTCCGCATTTACGCGTTCTTTCTGCTGTATCCGCTTTCCATGCGAGTTCGGAGTCCAGAATTAGACCTGCATATGTGACCTGATGAGACGGATTGAGACTTGTTTAGGTGGGACAAATCGTGGAATTTTTATCTTCTCGTGAAGAGCACAAGTTCCGTTTTCTGCAGATTAACCTTTAGACCGCACTCTTTGTTCTACTTGGTAAGAATATCAAGGGCAATGTTTAGTCTTTCAGATAGGTCGATATGTAAATAAACAGTTGTATAAAAAGTCTTGGTAACCTGTCGCATCCGCGACATAAGGATGCAGTCTAACCTCCATCTCCAAAAGCCTTATGTGCACTTTCCTTAAGATGATACGATTAATATTAAATCATTTAAATTACAGTAATGAGTTCATATCATTACTATTATTTAAAGTACATAGTATAATTTTGATTTATATCATTATTTTTAATATTAGTGTAGATACTGTTGGAAAGTTAACCTCGTAGACCTAAATGGTCGCAACAAGCGGCTTGTTTCCTTTTGTTTTAAACAATCGGAGGCATTTAAAAAAAATTTAATACAAAGAGCTACTCAGCAGCAAGAATAGTATATTTTGTCGAAAGAAATTTAGAAGACTATTCTATATCATGTCGGTCTAAATTCATCGATTTTATTAATTGTTTGTTTCTTACAAAACTAATTCCTTCCGTTTCATCCTAAACATATTCCTTTAAGTGAATAAAACCTTAAGGGTATGCCACCTGATCGATTAGCGCGTCAATCTAATCAGACTTACAAAGTTTATTCTTGCGGAAATTTTCGTAAGAATTATCACACAAATACCGTGAATTTCAATCAACCGAAACATAAACAACGTAAATAACATGTTTATTTATAGACTACCCCTTCTCCAAATTTTTGGGTGAAAATAGGTAAAAACATACTTACAAACTTTGTAGGCACCAGCAAATTTTCGTCTAATCACAAAATAATACGTGACAAACCGTCTGCAAAAAAGCCAGAAAGTTGATACGCTGCCAGCAACATTGGATTTTGTCATGGAACAAGCCTAAACTCAATTCATCTTTCGTATAAACGCTAATATTATGCATAATTGAATTCAGGCAGGAACGGAATTTATAATAAGGACCTACATCAAAACGCCACCAACACAAAAATCACAACCAGGTTCTCGTAATCCTTTGATAAGGACCGGGGGAGCGGGACAAATCGAAACCTTTAAAAGGGATGATGGTGTACAGTGAGTGACGTATTGAGGCTAAGAAGTGATGGAAGAACAGTAGAGAGTAATATTGGCCTATGCTATTTCTTGTATTAGTTATCCTGAGCTTACACATTGTTAGGCTTTGTGAAAATACGGGAGATAATACCATGTGTATCTACAGATTTGATGTATGTCACGCTTCGAAGATTTATTGTTGCATAAATGAAGGTAAAGATATTTTGTTATGTTTGGGTTAAAACACAATATGTTTTCTGGTTGTTATGTAAACATGTCTATGTGTTTACATAACAAGGATATACGTTAATTGAAGCACTTATTCATGTTTTCAATAGAGAAATATGAATTTATATTATCTGTTCTGTACATAAAAATCGAACCCAAAATATGTTGGGAGATTTTCTCAACGACTATCTCTAGTTTGTTTTTAACAAATAACATAATAATAATAAAGTGAACAAAACTTGGCTATGTTATTGTTTCTTGGCATTTTTTCTTAGAAAAGAACGCTATTAAAATGTTTAGGAAGGTATTTTTTGGAATTATTCATCGTAAACGATGACAAATCAACTATTTCATGTGTGGAATTTTATTGTAAACACAACGATGAATGAAAAAGCAAGTATTCACGAAAAAGTTCTTCGAATTCAATAATTGAACACAATTTCTCATAAAGTTTTTTAAGCCATTCTTACCTTTTTAGATAAAATTTCACTCAAATGTAATAGTAAATGCTGTTCAAACTTTTAATGAAACTTGAATATAATAATATAATAATATCTGTTCTTTAAATTAGCAGCACATATTTTAAAGCAGCAAAATATGTGTTGTTATAGTTTTGAATATAAATATAATATAAATATTTACGAACATATTAAAAATATTCAAATAAACATAACAAGAAAAAAACATAAAAATACTTTAATAATAATAACGGTAAGAACTAAGCACAGTCGATGGAATTAGTTACTTATAATCGTATCCATCCATCTATTGATTACGTAAGATTTTTGGTAGGTGGGGGTTGGATTGAATCTTTACGCGGACCAACCGGAGACGGACAGGTTGCAAAGCCCTTTAGACGTAACTGACTATTCAAATTATTTACATATTGAATATTAAATAGCAATTTGATTCTATGCCCCGAATGAACTAGATTTTTTAGATTTTTATACCGCCCTTGTCTATGATATAGTGCAAATTAAATGACTACATACTCGTTGAAATTATCTCCTGGAAAACCGAATGTGAAATAAAAATAATGTATGCAAATTTTCCATAGTAAGCTTCAATTACTTTTATAGTTATCGGTCTTCTTCGTTCTGCTCACGTCCTGACATCGCAAGCATGTTTTTACATCATGTACAGACAACCAGCTTCAAAACAACCGGTTTCGTCATAACACGTGCTCGCCAAACGTAGACTCATTCATAAAAAAATGACAACATATCCACTACAAATAGTGTAAACACGAAGAAAACAACGACAGTACTGTTCTACGTTGATTTTGAAACAGGCATTTCGTTTCACGGGCACACAACTTTGTGCGTGAACATGTGATTTTATATTTTACTAGTATAATACTTATATTCTTCTCTATCCAAACACAATACTTGATCTCCTTACAAAGATCACCTCAACTCATATCAAAATCAGCTTCCGATCAATCAGCGCCGCCAAAAATCTACGCCAAGCCTACATCCTATATTCATAAATACCCACACACTAGCATATAAGACGTACCCCCATCGTTAAACCTGTTCCCTATCCAAAAAACACCCGATTTGGTATTACACTTTTGACATATTTTAGCTTTCAGAACTATTGCACTTGTAGTGATATAGCCTGTCCCTATCGGTCGTAGTGCCATCTTGTATGAAAATGGATGTCTTACTACTGTGCTGGCGATTTTGGATAGTTGTGTCCCAAATTTCCATGTAGCGGAAATTCCATTGAATCTGTATTACACCAAAATTTGATCTTACAAGGAGGTGTCATAACCTCGTACTATTATATCGTGATGAAAATTGACTTATAAGTAGAAGACGTTAGGGATATTCTACACCTAAACTAATCGACTGCAAGACTCTCCGGATTTTGAGATAGAATCTGAAGTTTTTAACGTTTAACGTATTTAGTGTTGTCGTGTGGTGATGAACCCCAAGAAGTACTCGAACATCTTTAATTTTAGGGTACCTTAGGCTATAAGCGCTTATGCCTTCAGTCTTAAGAAATAGTTAACGAAGTTTATCCATATGCAGCAACGATACTTGTTCATTGAAGAAGCTTGGTCAGTTGTCAAAAAGTCTAAATATTCTCGTTGTAATAATTTGCTTTCGAAAATTCATCATTTCGAACACCAAGCGTCTTTCGAGTGTTAGCATAGAAACTATCACGAACAGGCTAGTACCTTGACGCCAAACGTGAGACCCCAAAAAACAGAACTTTCGAATTTCGAAAGAAAGACTGGTTTTCACGGCTAAAAATTGACTCCTCGTAAAGTCCGTCAACCATCCTGACTGCGCTTGGGTAGCGGTCCCCTGCAGTTTGTCATCAGCAGCATGTCGATCAATTACACTATCGCAGGGATGTCTGTGGGCGTTGATATTGTTAGTTTTATTTAAAGTACGCTTTTTTGTTCCTGTAAGTTGCGTTAAAGTGTAGATAGAATCTTTTTGGAGAGAAACTTTCAATAGCCTAACAGACGTTGCAGGATAGCCTTTAAGTGTATGGATGCCTTTACGAAAGTTTAATGAAGTATCTACTGGAAACCGCTACATCTAAGTTTGTAAAAACTCGTATCTTTTATTGATCTATATCATTTCGGTCAAGTGAAACGTTTAGATGGACTAGTATGATTTTTTTTCATCACATACAAAGTTATTTATTTATATTTTTAAAACGAAGAGTTGCCAGAAATATAATAAATTGAAGAAAGAAAAGTTAGTAACCGATCGCATAGGGTAAATAGTAAATGCTTGTGCTTGGCAAGTAAATTAAGACATATGATAATTTTAAGATAAAAAAATCTTTTCATTGCTAGGTATGCAATTTTCCGGAAAATCGCTGATTGATTTTTTTCTAGTTGTTTTTACTTTATTTTTTTAAACAATGAAACTAAAAAAAAATCAAAATAAAATTTGTAGCTGATGAATTTATATATAAAATTTGTTTGAAAAGTTTTTATGTCAGTAAATTATTTTAAGAGATACAGTTAATTTTATTAGAGGTCAATTGACGGAAGCGCACGCACATCCAGTAAAGCGAATTTTTTTATCGCTCGATTAAAGAATCAATAATTTGAGGCTTGTATTTCGCGCAGCGGATAAACAAAGTTATCTAAAATGTCAAGAAAGAACTCGATTTTTAAATTAATATATTTTCAAATTTGAAAAAATAAGTTATCCAATTGTAAAATCTATTTGTTTATGAAAATTAGGTCCTAAAAAGACAAACATTAATATTTATTTAATAATTATTGCATCAAAAAAATTTTAATGTTCATGTAATATTATTGGTACAAAAAAATGTGATAAATATTGAAAGAGAAAAACAATAGCTTGTTGAAATTCTTGTTTTTTACATGCTTAATTTTACTTGAACCTTTAAGAATTCATTTTATTTTATCTTTTTTATAAATTAATATATTTTAATGAAAATTTATTCATAAATACTTCAATTTATATAATTTTGAAACTATTATACAGTTTTTTAAGTTTATTTTTTTAAATAATTCACAATTATTTTTCATATTTGTCAACTTTTGGAAAGTATAATGTAACTTTCTCAATATAAATATTACTACCGTAAACTTTGTGAGTTTAGAATTGAATATCAATAGAAGCGTCTGTGCTACAAATGTACTGTATTAATTAATTTAATATTAATTTTTTTTGATTGTTTTATAACCAAAATTGTAAAAAAAACTGGAGATTCACGTGGAAAATTACTGATATTCCCATGAAAATTTTAGGTGTGAAATTTTTAAACAACTTTCGAAACACATCAACTAACTATAATAATCATTAATTTTTTTACTTACATTTATACGGCACAATCTAAATAATGGGAATTTCAAAATATCGAGATTTCGTTCCGGGCATTTGGAAAATTGTGTGTTTCTGTGAGGAAAGTGCAGACATAAAAAACTTTCAAATAAATATTTAAGACTAAACCACAATCTTTGAAATGTAGGATATTAAATTATTATTATTTTTGATTATATTATCGCAAACGATTGTAAAAAGTATCTTTTTACTGTAGGTTCATGTAGAAAATCGGCAAAATATTCTAGAAAAATTAAGATAGCGTTAAAAATTCAAAATAATTTTGTAGATACATCGTTGTATTCCAACTTTTATGAGAAACATTTTTCCTTCTAAATGTGATTGTTTAAAAACTACAACAAACAAGCCGCGAGGTGCGACCCTTGAGGTCCACACGGTCAACTTCCCAGTAATATCTACATAAGCATCAACAACATTAAACACAATAATAATTTTGAAAATAATACTACTTTATATAATAACAATGAGAGGTATTCATAGCAGTAACAGGAATGCGTTAATATGAATCATATCGTCTACGGGAGGGTCCATTGATTACGTAAGGTTTTTGGTCGATGAATATTCACGTGGATCAATTGGTGGGGGCCTTTTTGATCTTGAAAATTTTTGCTGGTTTTCAAAATTTAAGCAGTTTTTTTTAATAAAAAGATTATAAAAACTATTAAAAAGCTGCTCAATTATGCAAATATTTTAAAACTTTGATTGAATTTACAACATTTTTTAGAATAAAGGATATAAAGTAATAGCATTCGTATGAACCCTCTTTACATGGTAACTTTGAATGATTTTTTTATTTTTAATTTAGTTTTTTTCATAATCATGGAAGAAAATTTTGCCGGTGTCTCTTCAAAAACTAATGAGAATGTATAAATTTTATAAACTGGTATCACTGTGCGGTGCAAATCAGGTTAAAAAATATTTTTTATAAAAAAACCATAATTTTTCGCACTTTCTTCTATTAAATTAAAAAAACGGCTGAAACGAATTTTTATATTGTTAAAAATTTCACAAAGATGTTAATACACGTCAACTGACACCTTGATGATCCAAATATTATATCTGGTTCGTGAGATATAGTGAATGATAAAAATGACCTTGAAAATCGTGATGAGTTTTAATGATTTTTTATTTTTAATTTAATTTTTCACGTAATCATGGGGAAAAGTTTTGATGGTGTTTTTACACACATTGTTTGCAATGTATAAATTTTAAAAAGATTGATTACTATTTTTCGCAAATCAGCTTAAAAATTTATTGTTTATGGAAAAAAACCTAATTTTTTGCAGTTTTTCTTCTTAAATTAATAAAACGGCTCCAAAGATTTTATCAAAAAGACAGATTTACAAAAATATTAATACGCGTACAATGACACCTAAACGATGCAAATCGTATGTTTGGTTCGCGACATATAACGCATGACAGAAATGACCTTCAAACGGGCAAAACAGCAAACCCCCCCGACCGAAGCTACCCAAAAACTAATCAGCTCTTAAGATTGCAAAGACGCTTCGATTGACACCTTAACGAAGTCGATACAACTTTGTTCACGTGAGTTACGCTCTTTGAAAAAACTATCCACGAACGCACATACGTACGTACGGACGTACATACGTACGTACATACGTACGTACATACACACACACACACATACATACATACTTCTTTCTAAAAACACTTAAAATATACTCTAAAGACATCAAAACGTAAAGATATGTTGAAAATTTCAATTTCGATTTTCGAGTCGATTACAAGAACTTCCCATATACTGGGAAGTTAAAAAAATAAAACCTTCAAAAATGACGATGTTCAAAAATGTTACTTAGAAAATTGCGTATATCTGAAAAGCAAAAACAGATATCGCAAATTTCTACAGATAAATTTTGTGAGTAAATTCAACAGCTACAAATTTTAAATGTTTTTTTTTGTATTTTTATTATTTAAGGGGGAAAACCACTCTAGGATTTTCAAAAAATCGAAATTTTTTGTTGCTCTAAACTATACCTTATCGTCATGGAAATCATGTAGCAAATTGTCGTATAGTGGAAAAATCTCTAAGTGTTCGAAATTTTAAATTAGCGCGGCGCCTCTCACAGCTCTTTCGGAGCGCACTCCGCGCGTATCTCCGCGCGTTTCCCCACGCGCTGTTTGTATAGAAATTGAGAACAATTTTAAATATAAACCTTTCAAACCTGTACACATGCTCTGTTAGTTGAAGCAGGTAACACTGAAGTACATATCTTGCAGACTAGAGGAATATCAAATTTATTAATGATTTTTCAATACTTATACTTTAAACGCGTTTATCTCGGAACAACGTTTTTCAAACTGGCCGGACCCCTTTCTGAAACAATTTTTGTTCGATTTACTTGAAATTTTTACAGTATGATCAAAACTAGTGTCTGCTAGGAAGTACGTAAGATTTTTTTTTAATGTTGCATATTTCAATTCTTATTAACAATTTTCGAGGTTTTTTTTGTTTTTCTTTACATTTTTTTTCAAAATGACGCCATTTTGTCAACAAGCCGCGAGGTGCGACCCTTAAAGTCCACACGGTCAACTTCCCAGTTATATCTACATGAATACTAAAAATATTAAACACAATAATGATTTTGAAAATAATACTACTTTAAATAATAATAATGAAAGGTATTCATAGCAGTAACAGGAAAGAGTTAATATTAATCATATCATCTACGGGAGGGTCCACTGATTACGTAAGGCTTTTGGTGGATGGGGGTGGATTGATTTTATTGAATATTCATGCGGATCAATCGTTGGGGGCCTTTTCTACGTTATTTGTTATTTTCATATCAATGCTTGAGGGACAAAAGAGCGCTAGCAAAAATGAATACAGTTTTTGTTATTACGCTCGCTGAAAAGATTTTGTCGCGTGATGGCCATTTTGAATAGTTGCATTCAAAATTGCCATCACTTAAGCATAATCACTGAATTTATATTTTCAAGATTTTACATCAATGAGATTAATAAGTACTTTATAATATCTATTGGTCTTAAAAAATGTTAAATATGCAGTCAAAAATTGGTTCAATTGCATGTAAAAAGTACAATGTATTACAAATGATGGAAGAAGTAATTGAAGTCTTACTATTACTAAAGAATAAATCTACTAAAAACTACAATTTTTTATTTGATAAAAGCTTTTCAATGATATGCAGTATTGACTACAACACATTTTACCGTCCAAAGCGTTGATTACCACAAATACAAATTTGATGGAATTGTTTTCTAATTTTTAAAATTTAAGCAGTTTTTTTTATTAAAATTAAAACAATGAAAACTATCCAGAATCTGCTAAAATGATGCAAGTATTATAAAACTTTGGTTGACTTTATAACAAAGTCTTTAGAATGGAAGATAAAGTAATAGCATTCGTATGAACCCTTTATACTCGGTAACTTTGAATAATTTTTTATTTTAAATTTAATTTTTTGGTAATTATGTCAAAAAGTTTTGCTGTTTTCTCTTGAAAAACTGATAAGCATTTATAAATTTTATAAGCATTTGTTACTGCGTGGTGCCAATCAGGTTAAAAAAATCTTTTATGAAAAAAACTCTAATATTTCGCATTTTCTTTTATTAAATTAAAAAACGGCTGAAATGAATTTTTATAATGTTAAAAAAATCACAAAGATGTTAATACACGTCGATTGACACCTTAATGATGCAATATTATATCTGGTTCGGGAGATATAGTGAATGACGGAAATGGTCTTGAAGATCATGATGACTGTTAATGATTTGTTATTTTTAATTTTTTTTTCGTAATCACGGAAAAAAGGTTTGATGGTGTTTTTACAAACACTGTTTCGTGTATAGAAATTTTATAAACATTGATTACTGGGTTCCGGAAATCAGGTTAAAAAATTGTTGTTTATGAAAAAAACCTAATTTTTGCACTTTTTTCTTAAATCAGAAAACGGCTTCAACAATTTTTTTCAAAATGATAGATTCACACAAATATTAATACGCGTCGTTTGACACCTTAACGATGCAAATCGTATGTTTGGTTCGCGAGATATAACGCATGACAGAAATGACCTTCAAAGGGGCGAAACAACAACCCCCCCCCCAGACCGAAGTGTCCCAAAAACTAATCAGCTCTTAAGATTGCACAGATGCTTCGATTCCCATTTACTGGGAAGTTAATATGGCGTTTCTGGAAAAATGCTAGGGAGCCACCATTTTGTTTTTCTGAAAAAATCAAAGAGGATGTCAAATACTTGTCTTTTTACCAAATTTCGATATGTTTGGTTTTTCAGAAAAATATTCTCAAAAAATGACTTGTTTTCTTATCTCGGCAGTAGTGTTCCTCCTTAAACAATTGTGCTAAGCACAAAATAAATTCACTCACCGATTTTTCGGCAAATTGCATATCAAGCATTGTAAAATTTTTTGTATTGAAAGTTAATTCTTTTACTTGCATATATTTGATGAATTTTCATCCCTTTTTGTAATTTTTGTGAGATATTAAGAAAATTGTGTTTATTTTTATTACACTAAATGCAAGGCATTCACACTTGCAGTGATCTACCAAACACCTGTTGTTATCTATGTAAGCTTAGGCCAACAGGTATCTAGATACATCTTTTCCAGCCAGATAAGATGTTAAGGCAGATTAAACTAAACCACTGCACAGCCATACTCACCAATTTTATTTCCTATTTTTGATTTCTCCCTGCATCTGAATCTGAATTTCTCTAAAACACATCAAATCATCCATTCAGGCATGAATCGAAAAACAGCTATAAAATGTGACACGTGCATCATTTTTTTTTGCCATCAACCCACGCTGCACTTTATCAATCTAAATCAGTGCACTAAACTATCACAACGTCATACTGAAACTGCAATCTTTATAAGCATGTCCTCCGCAGCAAACTACCATGGATAACACGACAGGTGCCGTCGTAGCTGGAACGTGCGTTTTTTTGGAATAGTAGCTCCGATTTTTATTGTGGCAATAAATTGAATCCTGTTCCGTCATACGTACAGCGCCCACTTGGGCGTTCAATAACATGACGTCCATGTGTAGATTGTGCACAACCGTAAAATCAGATAATATTGTATTTGATTAGATTGAAATGCGTAAGAGGACGAAGCATATTAAAAAACCGTAACAGGTTCAGCGTTGTGTTGTTATTGATTTTTTTTTGGATTTGACGATAAACCATTGAAACCTGCACTTGTGAGCAAAATACATAAACCATTCGTTAAAATGTCATCAATGAATTAAATAGGCTTCGAATAAGTGCCATAGAACTTCGAGAAAATTAACAAACGAAACGTAATCAAGGACGTGTTATATATGGTGTTTTTTAGTGGCATAGAACTGTACACACAAATAAAACACAGATGAATAATTGAAATGGCCAATTTTTTTAGCTTTATTAGCTCGCAAATTTCATGGCATTTAGTGTTTGAAAATAATTTCTGTCATATGGCCACTGCTACTGCATGTTAGGAGCACCATCTTGTCGGTCCAATTTTGCACAACTTTTTCCTGCATAGCTGGCTTTATTTCACCGAAAACCCGCTAAATGTTACCTTCCAAATCATTACCAGTTATTGTTCCATCAGCATAGACAAGTAAATTGATGTACCACACCTACCTACAAACAAATGGTTCAATAGAGTCAAACCACATGATCCAAGATGATTCATTCACCAAAGTTTCGGTCCAAAAAAGTAATACTTTCACGCACTGTATGGCATTTTGCGTGATCCTGTTGGAACCATTTTAGTCCAGTCAAAGCATCTGAATTTTGACGTAAACCGTGCATTTTGGGTAGGCGCGCAAATTTGTATTGCAATGCGTGGACAATGGTATTGTTAGCTTAAGTTCAAGTTTCTGGAGTCGCAGCTTCAATCCTCTGGGCTCCATCTTAAAAACAAAAGAAAGTGGGGCACCCCCATATCTCCGAAACCATGGCTCCCACAAGTAAATTGTGTAGATTTTAATTTTCAGCAAGTCGTGCATACATCACTTTTACGTGGTATTAACAATAAAAGAGTTACAAGCTTAAAACGGCATCCAAAAAAGGGGGAACATGTTTCGAGCGCCATAACTTCATTGTTTTCATTTTAACCCCAAAACACACTGGAAATTACTTTAAGGCAATTTTGTCGCAAGTCGTTTGCGGTATTGATTGTTTTAATCGCTGTACACTGGCGGGAGCTATTGCATCCCAAAGAGGGAAAACTCATGTGAAAAACGCATTTTTAGGCCAAATAATTGGCTTCCGATGCAAAGCTCACGGAGCATTTTAGTGGACAGAAAGCGTGGTTTCCTGACCAGATAAGTCTCAACACCACGAGCTTCTTAGGCTACGGGTAGCGATAGGCTCGCACCAAGGCCCCCATAAACATACTAGTCAGTAGCCTATAGCCTTAGGGCTATGAGCACTGCTTTTCTGCGTATGGATACCAGAATCTTATCGGGAGCTTGCATGGACTCCGTCATTATTCTTGGTAAGGACCGGACCTATCAGCATCCTCACCGTTCTGTGGGAAGCGACACCCCTGTTGATAGCGCAACAGCACGCCAATGCACCACTATACAGAAGAGTTGTCGAATAGCTACCGGTCTCAAACTGATTAGAAATGATTGTACCCGGTTTGGGTGTCAACCACAGCCACCAAGTTCCAGCCTCCACAGGCTCCTCAACCAAAACCGGCAGGGACAAGTCCCTGGGGCCTCGGTTAACCCTTGGAACCAGTAAACCCCTAATAAGGTTTCGGAGAAGTGCAAGCACTACCCCTTCAATTGAGCCCCAACGCAAAGCTCCGGGTTGATCGCCTTATTTAAGGTTATCATCCTCTACACCAAAGAATATATGATAGATCCTGTTTATCTTCATCCCTTTGCCTCAGCATTCTGTTGATGTTGTTCTGAGGCTCGGTCAGTATCCCTCCTCCTTTGCACTGGCTTGGGACAGTTCTCCTAGCTGCTTTGGACGAGTACTAAACATCTGCTGGGCGACACTCCCGGATTCTTTTTCTGCAAGATACTCGTTCGGCTATGCGACTTTTCCCAGGTATACTAAAGGCCGGTTGTGCCTCCCCTAGTTCCTCCCCGACCACAACGTTGGAAAACGGAGTTATTTTAGTGGACAGAATTTTTTTTTAATTTCAATGCGTAGTATGTTTCTATGTGAACTTAAATTGAAGTCTCTGGGGTCGCAGCTCCAATCCTCGTGGCGGCACATTCAAAACAAAACAAAAGTGGGACGGCCTCATATCTCGAAAATAACCGCTCCCACAAAAAAGTTTAATATGTCAAACTTGTTGAAAATTCAATTTGCAGTAAGTTGTGGATACATTATTTTCACGTGCTGTCAATATTAAAAAAAAATACACGCCAAAAACGATGTTTAAAAAGTGGGATCATTTTTCAGACGCCACAACTTCTTTGTTTTCCCTGTTACCGCGAAATTCTTTCGGAAATTACTTTTCGACAATTTTATCACCAAACGTTTGCGGTATTGCTTGTTTCGATCACTGTACCCTGGCGGGAGCTATTGTGTCTCGAAGGGGGAAAAGTCATATGAAAGTAGCATTTTAGAACCAGATAAACGGGTCTCCCCCTTTGCACCTAAACCTCTCCCTTAGCTCTCTAAACATCCCCCTTAGTCACTCTTTAGTCACCCCTTAGCCTTCCCCTCATCATCCTCTTAGCCTCCCCCTCAGCATACCCTTAGCCCCCTGTCCTCCCTCTCGCCTTCCCATATGCCACCTTTGCCACCCCATTTGCAGCCCCCTAAGCCTCCCTCTTTGCCTTCCTCTTAGTCCCACTAGACTCCCCCTTAGTCTCACTAGCCTCCCCTAGTCTCATTAGCCGCCTTCTTAGCACCCCCTAAGCCTCCCTCTTTGCCTTCCCCTTAGCCCCCTGAGCCTCCCTCTTTGCCTTCCCCTTAGTCCCCTTAGCCCCCTAAGCCTCCCTCTTTGCCTTCCCCTTAGTCCCACTAGCCCCCCTTAGTCTCACTAGCCTCCTCCTTAGTCTCACTAGCCTCCCCCTTAGCATCCCCCTGAGCATCCCCCCTAGCTTTCTTTGCCACCCCTTAGCATCCTTTAGCCTCCCCTTAGCATCCCCCTCAGCTCCCTTAGCCTCTCCTTTAAACAGTTATGGACAAGGTGAGCTCAAGATTCGCTCATGTCGTTCAAATGAGGCGTTGTTTGTCATCCACCAAAATTGTCGTATTTTCCCCACTTGAAAAAGCAGCGCTACAAAATTTGAATGACAATTTTGACATAAACTGATCTTCACAAATATTGTTTTGTTATCAAAGCATCAAATACGTAGTTTAGCGGTCTCGCTCAAGACTCATTAAGTTGTGTTTAACTCACTTCATGTTCTGAAACATTCCTCAAGTATCACCCTGTGCGTGAAATATTCTCCAAATGTTTCCGAGTGCGTGAGTCGCTGACTGCAACTGTCATTGCATCCAATCCTCCGTGATGCGACTCAACACAGCTGATCCTTAGACCCTTTTCACCGCCCGCATGTCACCAAAAAATAAAATTCGTCAGTCGTTCGTTTCGCGCTGTGTTTCACTCGCGTGATTGTCACTCGTTAAAAGCATCGCTTCACGAACGTATAATGAAAATAAATAATAAAATCGCAATTTCAAAAGTACATTTGGGAAAAGTGAAATGAATTATTGAAGTGGAAAAACACGTTATACTTGTACATTAAATGACAAAACTCCAAATAAATTGTCAGTGGTTCTGATGACTCAATGCTTCCGTTAAAGAGTTTTTAAAAAAAAAAAGATTTGAAGGTAAAACTTATCTAAAAGTCCTGTTTCAAATTAAGTATCCGAATTGTTGCTGAGGTCTTTCGAGAAACTTAATAGACCATCCATATGTTGCTGCGGCTTTCCATCAATAAAAATCCTTTGCACACACACTTTATAGTACCTACATCAAAAGATTAGTACAAATATAATTACTATGCTTATTTGCATATTTGTAGCCTCTCGTCATGGTCGCGTTCCCATTCATCACTTGCACGTTCGTGCCCAGGAACCGTGTATGGTATATCCTTTATTTGAAGTGTTACACACTGTTACGGAACGCCGAAAAGGAAGTAGCCTTTAAGCAAAGAGTAACCTACAGGTACATATACATTTAAAAATCAAACAAGCTTTGCGTAAGGTGTCTCCTGCTTAAACGTGAAACGATTCACTGTTTGCTCTTAGCAAACATAATTTCAATGTAGACAACCGTAAAGCTGTCGGCTGAGGAAATATTTGGATAACTGCTTTCGTGCAATAACATTGAGGAAAACTGACGAATTGGTGTTGACAAAAGGAAGAAATATTGAGAATTTAATCACGAAGTATGAATCGAATGGTTTTTTTTACAAACAGTCTGATTACCTGATCAAACAAACCCGCTTATTTTGTTTCTGTTATGCATAAATTTTTCTATCTGTTTTTAATTTATAATGTTTATTTTATATATAACTTTCATCGGCTGTCGTCAAAATGAGCCGCTAACTGGCAACCCAAAGAGAATTTGTAGTATTTTAATTTTAATAAAAAAACTGCTTATAAATTAAATAAAAATCTGAATCTATCTGAAGCTGGAATTAACATTTCAACGCAATATCAAAAACGGTTACTATGAAAACTGAATTGAAAAAGATATTTTCAAATTAGTTTTTTGTTACTGGAGACTTAAATGCTAGTTTAAACGTGCATTTTGTGCTGACGGGTAGAATTTTATCGCAATGTGTGGCCAATTTACTAGTTAGCTTAAGTTCAACTTTCTGGGGTCACAGCTTCAATCCGCTAGAGGCGTATTTCAAAAACCTTGGTTTCCACCAAGCAAACTTGTTTAAAATTGAATTTGCAGCAACTTTGCAACAACAAAAAGTTACACTCCACAAATGACACCTAAAACAAGGGAATCATCTCTAGAGCACTACACCATTTTTTCACTTGTACCGCAAAACACGTTTGGAATCTATTTTAAAATAATTTTGCCACAAGTCGTTTGTGGTGTTGTTTGTAATCACTGCATAAGGCGAAAGTTACTGCATCCTGAAGGGAAATAAGTCACGTGAAGAATATATTTTTGAACCAAATAAACGGCTCACGGAGAGCGCTACCTTTTTTGGAAGTTTAGCTTTCATTACGGGGGTTCTAACGAAAGGTGAGCGAGACGAGTGAGCCCAGAAAAAGCGTACCGAACGAAAAAGCGAACGAAAGTAAGACGAACGTGAGGCGCTATATATACGTTTAAATGAGCGAAAAGAGTGAGCTCAAAAAAAATGTACAGAACGAAAAAGCGAACGCAAAGAAGAAAGAAAAAAAACGCATCGGTCACCATGCGGCGTGTTATATATACGTTTACACTGTATATACAATAGAGGTAACTATGGAGTGGAACATCAACATAATTTGTGGTAGCAGTTTCACTATGTGTTTGTGACACCTTCATGTAGTGGTTGGTTGTCATTGGCGGACGATATCAAAAATTTGAGGGACCGAAATTTTGGCGCAAGATTTCAAAAATTTTACATACCGAAACATTATTCAAGAATATATTACGGCAATTTTAGACCTCCAGTGAACATAGTTTGCATGAATATCAAATAGAAACCGAAATCAATTATGCATGTTAGGCTACAGCCCACTTACTTAACGTATAGATTCTGAACATATCGGATGAGTTCTCAAATACATGTAACATTAATAATTTTAGATTTAAACATAGCAAAAAAACATTAAAATCATACGTCTTCGAGACTAATTATGAAATGATTTTCTACGGTTAATGTTAAACTTTAAAAATCCTGTCAATATTGCAGTAAACCACTCAATATTTAATATTAACAATAAAAACCGGGAAAACTCGACTTAATTTGTTAAACTTTAAAGCCACCCTCTTCCTTTTACAACCGGGCTTGGGACCGGCTTTGGCAGAATTATGGCTATTATCAACATCGAATTTGAAATAAATAATTGATAAAATTCATATCGTCTCATTAATTTCAGAGACGCCACTGATTGTCAATTGTACACGATTCTGGGAAATGTCATTCTTTGTATTGGATATTTCAGAGCTCATAAAAATATGAAATTTTCAATTAAAACAGCTTTTAAAAGTACTCAATCTTTTAAACAGATAACAGCGTGTATATTTACTGCACTTAAGTACGAAAATACACTCCTTTATTTCGAAAATATGATGAACCATAAATTTCGCACTCATATCACAAATTCTTGAAATACACTAACTGTCGCGTCAATTTATCAACACTGTTTTCTTTAGGGTGCTACACCCGAGGTTGACACTTGTTTTTGTCACATAGTACTTCGGAACAATTTCAGGATTTGTAAAAAACCACTAAATTTCGATGAATAGGCATTTTGCTTTCTTTTTGTTAAGACCTGTCAATGAAAGCCGTTTGACATTTATGCACCTTTGACACTTATGCACATCGCTCTATTGATACCACACACGTATAGGCGTTTATTCAGTTCGTTCCGTTCCTGTTAGTTTCCTGTTCCAAGGTATATACGTATTGTGTTCCTTCTTTCCCCACCTGTTTACAAACTACGCGCACGTTTGCTCGCTTGGAATGTTCCTCTTCGTGTATCATGATAGACGCATTTTATTTCTTGTATAATATAAAATAAAAATAAATACGTTTAATTTTTTTCTCTTTTATCTCTCTGTGAAAAAATTAACTATCGTGTCATTAGTTGGTTAATAATTAATGAATGAAACAGTGTTGTGCATAGTTGAAATGAAATAAACAGTGATGTGTGAAAAATTAACATTATGGCCAGCAGTAGTCAAGATGAAACAATGATAAAAACTATGGGAACGGTAAACGATTCAAATGTGATTGAAACTACTGCAATTCTTCATGAAACAAAATCCTGGTAAATTTTAGTGACTAATATTTATGAGTAAATTTTCACAACTTCTTTAAAAATTGTTTAAATCATTGTAGGAAAAAGTGAGCACAATACATAGCAATGATGTGCAAATATAAGAGTAGAGCGGCTGGTTCACTGAGCAGAGCGCCCGACTCTTGCTCTCGAGGTAGAAGGTTCAAATCCCCACTGCCTCTGTTTTTTCTCTTTAAGCTACTTTGTGTGAGTAAAAGCAAAAAAAAAATTATATTTTGTCATATTATATGCATTCTAGATTTTTGAATTTGTCACATTAATTCCTGAGTTTTTCCATAACAACTTTTTAATCTTTACATAATCATTCGCAAAACGAAGCTAAACTTCCCACTGGAAACTCCCAGAGTGCCTCACTGTTTTTTTGGATAAATCCTGAAAACATTTTGGTAGCCCGAAAATTTTTCGTTACACATAGTATCAAACATCGTGGCTGAAAGCGGTAAGTTATTGTCCAGATATAAACCCAATTATTAAATTTTATTTGGAACGATTGTTATTCTGTAATACTTTTACTCATCATGCAGCTTTTAATTTCTGATTTATGCATTAGGTATGCATTACAAGTAGTTGTACCTTTATTGTCTTTTAATTACGTTTCTCGTTGGGCAGCCTGGGATGCAGATTCAGTTATCCTTAATTCAGCTCTTGAATCCGCTTCAATTTTTAATTCCGTAATAACACAGGTCTACAATGGTTTTGGTGCCGCCATGACTAAAGTGGTTTTCTTATTTGTTAGTTAAATGGATTCTAACTGTATATAATTTTTTTTAATTCTACGTGTAGTTTTTGTGATATAGCATATACCGAAATTATACGGATTTTAATAATTTTTAATATTGTTTATTTTATTCTACACAAACAAAACTTCTTTTTCGAGACTTTTTCGCATGGATGTCTTTGAAACATTCTCTGGTAATGCTCCAGCAGTAATCTGCCATCATAAGTTCATCCCATCGACCTTGGTACCTGTCTTCCATGACTTTCAAATCCTGATGAAATCGCTCTCCTTGCTCTTCGCTATAAGAGCCAAAATTTTTGGGAAATCTGTCCAGATAGTTATGAAGAAAGTGGACTTTGGTACTCATATTACACCCATGCTTTATAAAATTTTCCAACAGGCCCAGCACTAATTCTTGGTAATTTACTGACTTATGATTCCCTAAAAAGTTTTTCGCAACACTGACGAAAGATATCCAGGCTGCCGATTCTAAATCATTCATTGATTGCATAAAATTGTTATCCTTCATTAAAAGTCTTATCTGAGGTCCATCAAAAATACCAGCTTTCAATTTTTCAGTACTCAAACCCGGTAATTTTTTTGCTATATAAGTAAAACAAGAGCCAGTTTTGACCAATGCCTTAACGAATTGTTTCATTAATCCTAATATGATATGCAATGCTGGCAAAATTATTTTTTCTCTGGGAACCAAAGGTGGGTTTATAACGTTTTGTGTCCCAATTGTTAAGGTTTTCCTAACAGGCCAATCTTTTTTTATCCAGTGGTCATGTTTCGCTCTGCTGTCCCATAAACAAATGAAGCATGGAAACTTCGTGTACCCGCTTTGTTGTCCTAATAGAAAATTTACCATTTTTAAATCCACGCATATTAACCACTGATGATCGCGGTATCTAATTTTATCTAAAACGAGAGACACATTTTGATACTCCTTTTTTAATTTCGTGTAAGCAAAGTACGCATTTTTCACAAAGTTGGATAAAGTTTTTCGACACTTTTTCACTACATATTCACCGCAAATGTAACAAATTGTTCGGATTATTTAAGCACCTTCCCCTCGACGAAGACATATTGAAAATTTCGATTGAAAACGTTAATAATTAACGAAATGATGTGAAGAAACTAGTGAAACCGGTAATTTGTACGAAATTTTTTTAAGTGAGGTTACTTCCGGATCTACACGTAAGTTTGACGTTTAAATACCACTTTTTGTATTTGAAGGCAGTAGATATTGAAGTTATTGTAGTGTATTCCTAGTTCCAAACCTGGGACTAGCCTATACACAACTAAGCTTCCAAGCTCCCAAAAATGTCCCAATTATCTTTTAGCAAAGATCTCAACCTCCATGATCGATATGGTAGTTTCAAAATTCCCTTTCTCACAACCGTGTGAAACTCTAGAGGATCACTGAACCTAGAGTAAACAAAAACATAATTGGGACAACGCAAAGTGCATTAGTGTAAGCAATATTGCAATATTGCAAGTTAACGAATTCCGTTAGAAATAATTTGAATCGCGATCGATTGGTTAGGGTAAATAGATTTAAGACTAGAGAAGAGATTTTTATATGATAAGCAATTTAATGTACATAACAGTAAGCGAAATTTTAAAATAAAAGAACTGACTGAGCTGAGGCTCGGAAGAATTAGTGTTCTCCTAGTACAACAAGTTGGTTGTTATTTAGTAAACGTTGCCTACTATTCGGCAACTCGACTGCCTATACAATTTGGCAGACAGTAAATTGCCTGATACATTGGCAATTCTTTTTTTAGAAATATCGGCTGCCTGTCTACTCGGACTGCGCCAAATATGTCGCAACCCAAGGGATGCCTGTAGGTGAAACGAATCTTTTTCTTTTACTTCTCTCTTTCGACAAGATCATATCTTTAGAAGAGTGAAGACCATCAGCTTAGAGGAGTATCGACTCAGAAGACAACGTGAGTCCTCACTTAGACAACGCGTATCTTCACTCGGCGATCCTGACGTATTACTTGGCGATCCAGCATATTTACATGGCGATCCTGCCTCTTTACATTATAACGCAATTATGCTGGCACCAAAAAAAAAATTTTTTTGTAGACCTGTGTAATTTTCGCTGGGAAATTAGACATTCTAGTTTTACTTTCTGCGCTTGGGCGAAACGATTCCAACGTCTTCTTTTCAAGACCACAAAACAGACAGTCACCTCGCAAAATAAACAATACCTCACGCAGATGTTATTGACATAAATAGTTTGTTTCTTCATGCCTTTTCGGGCAGCGATACTACCTCTGTACCTTACAGTTTAGACAAAATGAAGCATTTAACAACATAAGAAAAGAACCCGAACTTTGCTTCGCAAATAGACATGTTTCAGCTCAAAAATGTAGACCCCGCAGTACTTGCTGCTATTGGTCCGTGTTTTTGAATTGCTCTTTACGGTGGAGATAAATTTGAATCTATTGATGCTCTTCCCTAAAAAAAAAGATTCACACATCAATGGTAAATGATAAATTCAATCTATGTTGGCCTCTATCCAAAAACGATTTACTTCGATTGGACACTCTTCGGGTATACCATCAATTTCAAACGTGGCTTGGAAGATTCAAAGATCCATGTCCCTGGGGTTGCAACAAAAAATTTACGTTTATACCTATGAAAAGTAGCAAACTACCTACTCCTCCCGAGCTATTAAAATTATTATTTTGCAACAAAATGTGCCCAAGCCTACGGATGTCGAAAGGCAGGACTTAACTGCTCAGCAGCTTGTTTGCTTATAGTAGTGAAACTTACTCGAAAATAGACATAACTGTCCATTTATTGGACGAAAAAAACTTCAATACTGATTATCAAACACCAAAGGCTATAAGTGCACTATATCTTTCTCAGGCAATACCTGCAAAAAATGACGAGATTTATGTTAATGATCTACCACCAGGTCCCTCTAAATGACGAGAGCTTCAATAATTAGCTAACAATGCAAAAGAACGCACCCCTAAAATGTACCTGACGGATGTAGCAGAAAATAGTTATCATAACAAAGTAAACTCTGAATGTTTTCGTGGTATAATGGAAAACAAAGAAGTTGTGGCGCTCGAAAGATGATCAGCCCTTTTCGGATATCGTTTTTGGCTACTGCCACGTGACAGTAATGTATACTCAAAGGCTGCAAATGCAATTCTACACAAGTTTGCGATACATTACTTTATGCTGAGAGCCACCAGTGCCGAAATATGAGAGTCTCCCCCTTTTTTTATTTCAAGATGGCGCCCACAAGATTAGAGCTTCGACTCTAACCACTTGAAGTTTTGCTAACTGTTGAACTGGCCACACATTGCAATGAAATTCTGCCCGCCAGCCTAAAATGCACGGTTGACGTCATTTTCAGGAACATTTGACTGGTCTGTAATCGTATTTCACACATCCTTGTGCGTAAAACTTTTCGCTAACTGGCAGTGCCACTCTGTAACTCATAAAAGGCGGTTAACCAATGATTAATAAGACAATCCCAAGCAATCGATCAAACTATGATAATAAATATTAGCATGAAGATCTTATTGGGCTTCAATCCAAGATCTTTCCTCAATTTTCCATGTAGTAAACGGACAGTGATCAAGTTGTTGAGACGTCGAATCGATATGTTTGGAGCCTCAGTCACACTACCGTTATAGCCTCTACAGTAGCTATAGTTGCCTCGGTACGCACTGTGCGAGCTCGTGTTGGATGAAAATTTTCCAATAGCGTATACCTGGACATAAAGCGTTAGATCGTACTGTGTTTGAGCTGCTCAGGTGGACGATTATGAGCACCATAAATCGAACGATCTATAAGTTTGGCGCACAAAACATGACTTTCGGAAATAAACTGTCACTGTATTGAAGCGTAGTTCGGGTGGTAGTCTTTAGATTTGCCAAAATAAATTAAACACAATGTCAAAATGTCAATTCGACAGCTACAATGACAAATATTCCTATCGTTTGTTCTATAATTCTAAAAAAAAACCCTCTAAAAATGTTTGAAGTATATTGTTAGGGCTACTTTTTATTTATGCATTTTCTTTTGCTACTATCCCTTATACCGATTTTTATCGTCTGGGAAGCACTATGTACTGAAATTTAAATACGGAGAATGATTAAAAACTGATGGAGAGAGTGATTGAAGGAGACGGAGGTGGTTTTTGTCGGTAGAAATCCGGCTGATCGGTTTTTTTTGAAGATTTCCACCTTCCAACGTTGAAAACAAAATGGAACAAAATTGTCTTGTTCCGTGGTCTACGTTGTAGTGCCATCGATTTTACGATTTAAGATTTATATGTTGTTGCTGTATATGAAATTGCAAAGAGTGCTAAAACATTATTAAGTGGTAACACGCAATATTAAATACTTTCTACACAACCTATTAAAGCAAAAGCCATGCATTGGGAACTAAATCTTCAACTCGTCAACTTCCTTCGTAATATTTTAATATTTTCGAATGCTCCAAGGATTATCCAAAACTTCCAAGATGAAATACTTCACATATCATATCTCCATAATTCTAGCTTTATTTTTCAATTCAGTTGAAAATAATCCCGTAAATTCTCCTACACAAAACCATCCACGCAATTAATTCTATTTTCGGGCTGCTCAACATTTCCCAACATAATTGAAATATCTTATCACGTCAGTTTAATGTTGCTCCTCGCCTCATGAAAATTCAACCGGAATTTGAAAATTTAATTCACATTTATTAAGCACACATTTTCATTGTTCGCGGTGGCGCAAAATGAAAATGAATTGACATAATAGCCACAGAGGCAGCAGAAACTTGCCTTCATACACTTTTATTAAAAATTCAAAAAATGTGCACACAAGATCCTTTTTGCAGCTGTTTGCTATGTAGCTGAAAGCGAAATGAAAATGCCCGAGCACACTTTTATGTCTGCTGTGCCTTTTCGAAGTTGTCCTCGGCACTCGTTTTCCCCAAACAATGTGTGCATATCACTTGTTGGCATCGTTCAATGTTGTGCGGCTTTAGTGTGGAAAAGTCGGAAAAGTCTTTTGAAGTACGCAGGCAGCAAGGCAAGGTACGTGTGCTTGGCAAGAAAATCGTTTCAGGACAAGCAGTCTTTTAGCTCAAGTGAGGCATTTGACAAATAACTTTTCTATAATCATCCTTTTCGCGCGCAAATTATTATGTGAAATGATATGAAGTGATGAGGACTTCAAGTTGAGTATGAGTATTAAGAACAGGAACATTGATGCGAGAGGCTATAATCCTTAAGCTGGAGTGGTAGTGACTTTGGTGAGCATTTTTCATGTTCATATGTATTCGCACCGCATTTAGCTTAAATTTCGTGTCAGAAAAAGACATTAATCCGACATCACGTATATGCACCTGGAACAATAGATATCTTATTTTATCTACAATAACCATCGCGAAATTCGAAAAAACCATTCTTTCGAATTTACATGCAAGTAAAATTTAAGCAGGAGAAGCAGATAAGAGTCAATCAAAATGGAGAACGAACATTTTTAAGACTCGTCTGTTCTGGTTTTTTTGAAATTGCTCAGACAAGTCTACAATTGGCTCAGAAAAATAAATTTCCGCTTCATCTTCATGTTAAAATGTTAAAAGAATGTCAAAATTTTCACATGGCAATAAAATTTCACTGGATGACGGTGGGGATACTCACCCGATCTGAGCTCTATTCAAAATGTATGTCGGCTGTAAAAAATGAGATATCGGAGGAATAAGTCATCTTAACCCTTAAAGCGCACAATTATCTTGAACGAAATAGCGAAAACTCGTTGATTTGTACGTCAAACCGACATAGATTGGGCTTTAAGGGTTAAATAAGAGTGAGTTGATGACCGTCCAACGAAATATAATAAAAGCAACAAAATTTAATTTTTAATCTTTTTAGTTATTGTTTGTTTGTTATTACCTTCATATAATCTCTGTGCGATTAATAATCTTCTCGGTTCAAGTTTGCACAGCTCAGTAATTTGACTACGAAAAGACCGTAAGCAGAAAAAAGGGGGGGATTGTCGTTCGGTGCTGCCACACTATAATTTCTTCATCCACTAGCACTCCGTCCATCGCTTTCACTTCATTGTGACTGGTGCATACTCTTTTCACGATTTCAGGGGTCCTTCAAAACCATCGCCTCCATAAATCAGAGTCTTATGCTTACATAAGCCTTTAGTCGCTCACATCATCTAAAAAGCCAACTTTCCTGTTCCCGTGGAATGTTCGCCGCTCTGTAGCATTCGAAGAGGATCTTATTGGTCATCATTTCTATTACAACGCACGTGTTTTTAAACTCACCTAGGTGAGTCACCCTCTAGGGTGACCAGATGTCTCGTATGTTACGGGTTGTCCCGAATTTCAGGCGCGAATTTTTCACTGTCCCGTAATTTGACGAAGCCAATACGGGACAGTACATTGTCCCATAATTTTATGATTCAGTGGCATTTAATGATAAAAACACCTATTCAAACAATATTTATTTTCTCCCACAAAGCGGTGAACACCGCGCGAAAGCATATTTGATCGAATGACGTGGGTAAAGCCTCAATTGCACTATCATAGAAATTTGATGAAAACCTTAGTACTGCTTCTGCAGAATTAAGTCTGAATTTCTGACTGAATTTTCTGCTGTTGCAGAATTTTCATACCAAATTCTGTTCTGCACCAACCTTAGTACTAGGATTTATAGCAGAACTTAGTTCTTAACGAAGGCTTTCATTGCCATGTATTTCAACATGACACTTTTATTCATTATCTCAAAACTTCGGGTAGACAGATATCTGTAATTGAAGGTAGTAAATTTTCAAAAAGTGCGCCAAACTATTTTATCCTTTATACTGATGGCATGCATGAATTCTTGGAACGAACTTTCGGGTCTGGTCCTCGTGTTTGCGCACTGTGTACTGTCTACTCTGTGCTGTGCAGTATGCGATCTGTTGGGTTGGGTTTGATAGAGATTATAATTATATTAACGATGAAAAATGTCAGTGATGAAAATATAAATAAATAGCAAATGGCATTTTTACAAATATAAAAAAAAATTAGCGGAAAATGATTTGAAACTTGACAACGTTAGCAGCTATTCAGCAGATAATACGAATGTGAATTTTGGACGATTCAATTCAGTCTTTACCCGATTGAAAAACGGAAACATTAACATCATCGAAGCCAGGTGCTCGGCTCATATTATTCATAATACAGCGAAATATGCTATTGACAAAATGGAGGTCGACATTGAAAGTTTGGTCACCAAAACCTGTACCCACTTTTCTAGTCATGCAAAAAAAACTGCTAATTTAAAGGAAGTGTTCGATTTTGTTGACTTAGAATATCAACCTTTGTTAAGGCACGTTCCAACAAGATGGCTTTCTCTGTATCCAGCAATTAATAGACTCTACAAGAATCTTCCAGCTATTCAAGCATATTTTTTTAACACAGAATGAATGTTCTACACATTTATTAAGATTCTATGAAACTTCTATTAAATCAAAACCTGACGCTGAAGGAAAAGTGGAAGAAATATTAGAGTCTGAAATATATTCAGCATTTTATCATAACGCACTGACAATATTTGAAGATGCTGTCCTCCAACTAGAATGCGTAGATATTTTAATATGTAGCGTCTATGATATTATTGATTCTCTAAGAGAAAAAATCGAGCAGCGAATTGAGGATGCTTTTTTGGCAACGCAGCAAACCAATTGCTTCAAAAGCTGCCTATTGATGAGGCTAAGAAGTTAACATCGATATTTCTGACGTGGTATAACAATGCAGCGCAGTATCTTAAAATTAGGTTTGATTTTACAGAAGAAAATGCCTATTATTGCCTGCAGCCTCTTAGACTTAAGAGAGTGTTAAAGTATCAAGATCTTTGTGGCATTGTGACGAAACTAAACTTGTCTGGAATAAATTTGGATCAATTATATGAAAAGTTTCATGTTCTGAAACCATTACTGACTGAAATAACTATGAGGCAAGAACACGATGACAAAAAACTTTTGCAAACATGGATGGATATCTTTCATTAGGAAATTTAGAATTTTTTTATTTAATTGATTATGCCAAATAACAAAAATGAATTTTGATTTTTAATAAAAAAACAGCCTGTCCCGTAATTTAACCTCAAATCCCGTATTTTCAACGCAGTTGACCCGTAAAACTGGAAATCAGATCTGGGCACCCTACCTATGTCCGTGGAATGTGTGTTACCCAAGAAGAATGAACGGGATTAGTCTCTACTTTTAAAATTCATATTTTTTAATGTTTGAAAGTGGAATTTTTGTATATTTTTTTTGTATATGAATATCTCTCATACCCGAGTGAGTTCGTACAGTATCTTAAGCGCTTACTGTTTTTTGAGGTCTATTTGTCAAGTAATTTTAGAAGAATGTCTCCAGTATTTTCAACATTTTTAACTTTTCCAGGCTTGCTGAATGTTCTTTCGCTAAATAGCGATGAGAACAAATGAGATCTCGAGTATGCTTCCGAAACGTCGCATAGCCGAAGAGTCTGGACGAGTTGACCAGCAAATGCCTAGTACTGGCTTGAAAGCAGCTAGAGCTTCCATAACTGTCTCAAAACAGTGCAAAGAAGGTGGAGCTCCGGTCGATGCTCAGAATTTTTGTAAATGAGCATTTTGATGTCTAAATATCTAGAAATGAGATTTGAGACTCCAGCTGGATAACGTATCCACGACATTACGCACTGAACTGCGCCGGTCTGCCAGCAGTCATCGCACCTCTAGCTCGGGCAAAGTCCGAACCCACTTTTGTTCATCAGACTAAATAGTTTGTTGCCACGTCCTCGGAACTAAACGTTCGTGAGGTTAACAGGTCAAAAGTCGCATCGACAATTTAATCGCGAATTTATTTGCACAATTATCACTTCATTACAAACAGTAGTCCGCATAAATGGAGACCGGAACATCAAATGTGGATTTTGTGTGATATTAATAGAGTCCATTTAGGATTCGTATGGAAGCCAGCTTTTGTTTTTGTATTTGTGTATTCGGTTGTAAAGCCCATTTATACTAGTTGAATATGAATTTCACGCAGTTTCCGTTTTGATCTCCATAATAGACTAGTAGCGCTTTGAGTTTTATCTTAAATTTTCGAAATACGTTGGATATATATTGCGTTCAAGTTATGAACTCTGTAACAAAAATTGTATTCAAAAGACTTACAATATAAAAGGGGCTGCCACTACAACCAACCAGCACCGAACAACAACTCCCCCCTCCCCTTATTTTTTCTGCTTACGGTCTTTTCGTAGTCAAATTACTGAGCTGTGCAAACTTAAACCGAGACAATTATTAATCGCGTATGGAGACATAAAACGCCGAATATTCTAGTTATATTTTTAATTTTTCATGATTTCTGTCTCTTGCGGAGAAATGACATAAACTAACACATTAGAGCATTATCTATACACAATATAGGTTTTATTTAAATATTATATCTGAACTACAGTTTTGGTTATTCTCAAAAGTTATGTTAACTTGAAAGAATAATATGCTATTGCTTCCAATTTTCATCCTTTATTCTACGATAATTTGTCTTGTGTGGACTTTGAAACATTGAACGTCGTCCCCAAGTTCAGTAACTGAGCTTCAGTAATCGTTGAGAAAAAAGTCGTCACGGACAGATGTCCGATTAGCATATTGAAAATAATAGAGTTTCGTAAATTAATACGAAATCCTTAACATAAATTCCGCTAATAATTCAGGAACATAATCGGAAGATGATACTGATAGTCTTTCCTTACGGACCGAAACGTAGCATTCAGATATGAATAAAAGGTTCGTCGTGAATGATGACGTCGATTTATTAGTCCTTTTAATAGCATGAATACCAGAAGATTAATTACGCTTAGTTTTTTGAAAATCCTGTTTAAAGAATTCAAATTGAATTGTTAACGAAAATTTGTTATAATGAGTGTTTGTAAGAGAAGAGCTGCGATTGTTTTGAATAAATTAATCTTTAAGAGATGATGATGATGAGTTACATTAATGTTTCGATCACAATCCGAATGTACTTCGCGATGATACATAGTATTCTCTCCAGCGAGCAAGTATATTTTCCTAAACAATTTCCAAATGCCATTTGCAATTTCAAAGGACTCTACAAATATGATAATTTTCGTAGGAATCAATCATTTGAATCTTTTCGTCCCTTCGATGAAGCGTAAGAATCTTCTTGTGCAATCGAAGTATTTCACATAAAGAGACTTCTAATAATGATAAATTATTTGACCAATAATTTGTACTTAAATAATAATATTGGTTAGGTTATGCGGGGGCTAAGCCAAACGCCTTCCTCCTAACTGAAACCGTTTTTGGTCCATTGTGTGCTGTAAACGTAAAAATCTTCAGATCCGTGCCAAATGCAATCCGTTTGCCTTAAGAATAAGCTGTGAAATTAGTGAATTCCAAGGGGTTAGTAAGTGACGAACGACCACTAACAAAACCTTCTTGTTCGTTAGTAATTCTAAGCCAGATGGAAGCAATAATTGAATTGGAAACGAACCGTTCGAGCAATTTTAAAAAACAAGACAGGCTAGCTGTGAGAGCATAGTTACAAGCCAGGTAAGGATTACCAGATTTGTGAGAAGGAATTGTGTGTGAAAGTTAAGTTTCCAGAAAGCAGGGAAAATGCCCTCAGAAGCACTTTTGTTGAATATGATAGACAGAGGCAGACTGAGAGGAAAGAATGGCAAATCAAAAACAAGTTAAGGGTGTCGACGAGACCAGAATTGACATAAGGATCGATTCCTTTGATAATTTTCACTAATTCTGAATGAGAAATAGATAAGTTGAAGGATGTTATGCAAGGATTAGAAAAAGAATACAAAACGTAATATCTCTACCATTATGTAAGACATAACACTCAAACAAATAGTAAGTAGTAGTAGTATTAGAAAATAATTTTTTGCAACTGTTAAAAGCTACTTTGTAAATATTGAAAAACGTAGTTTTTTAAAAGAAAATTCTTTATTTCTCCGTCGTTTTCGCGGATTTCCACGTTCATACTACCCATTTATTTTCTAAAAATTGAATCATTGTTAGGTTGTCATCATACAGTTCGAACATCATTTGCTGTAATTCATCAAATGGTGGTAGCGAAACCCTTACAAACACAAACCATTACTACCGAAAATTCACTTCTAAATGTTCTCGACTCTTGTGATATGAATCTGGTAAGTGCTTTTTATGGCAATGACTTACAGCACATCGCTCCCAGTCCCAATCAAAACGGTCATTGGTTGGATTTAATATTCACCAACACTTATGACGATGTAGCGGTCAGTCCTACTATTGCTGTGGAGCACCTCTTTGCTAACAGCCCTCACCACACAGCATTCACAGTTGAACTCTCCACTACTGAAGCTCAAACTCCCTTATCATACAATTGTAATATTGTATATGATTTTCGTAATGCTGACTACGAAAGCATTAAATTTTACCTTGACAATGTTGAATGGTTAGGCACTCTTTCAACGTTAGACCTGGACGAGGCTGTATCCTCATTTTACCTAATAATTCTTGACGCCGTTGAAAGGTACGTACCTAAAATTAAGAAGAAGAAAAAGTTATCTGAGCCCTGGCCAGACAGCAATCTGCGCGCATTAAGGAATGAGAGAAACAAAGTCTATAAATTACTAAAGCTTAACAACAATGCTAGCGAGAATTTAAAAAATAGATATTTTGATTTGTCAGAAGATTACAAAATCAAATACCGCGAGGCCTATGAACGCTACGTGAATTTAACTGGTGAAAACATAATCAGAGACCCTAAGAAGTTCTTTGATTTTGTTAATCTCAAGAGGAAATCATCGGGCTATCCAGCGTCAATGACCAAAAATAATACCGTTTCTTCATCTCCGAAAGTTATCTGTGATCTTTTCGCTGACTATTTTCAAGAAGTTTTTTCACCCCCAAAGATTTCGGTAGACACGGAGTCCTCTAAAGTTAATCCAGTGGTACTGCTTATGGACATGTATCTCTCAAGGGAAGATGTTGCTCAAGCTATTAACAACCTTGACGTTAATAAGAGTCCTGGCCCAGATTTACTTTCTCCATTTTTTGTGGTACAGTGTATGGACCAGCTTGTAGTACCTCTTCACTTTCTTTTTAATAAATTTTAGACAAATGGGAGTTTCCCAACTTATTGGAAATCTTCCCATATAATTCCTATCTTTAAGAGTGGTGACAAGCGTTCTGTCCTGAACTATAGAGGTATTGCCATTCTATCTATAATCCCTAAACTATTTGAACAAATCGTTTGCCATAAACTCTCAGCTATTATTGAGCCTCTTCTAAATAAACAACAACATGTTTTCCGCAAGGGCCGATCAACTACAACCAATCTCATGGTTTTAGTTTCTGATGTCCTATGTAAAATGGAGATGGGTTACCAAATTGACGCAATCTACACAGATTTTAGTAAGGCATTTGACCGGGTTGATCACTCCATACTTATTTCCAAATTGCAGAAAATAGGAATCACCGGCTCTATACTCAATTGGCTCAGTTCCTACTTAAGAGACCGAAGTCAATTAGTTAAATTTCAGGGATATTTGTCCAAGCCGATTCTCGTACACTCTGGTGTACCTCAAGGCAGTCACCTCGGCCCTCTTCTTTTTAATGTTTTTATATCAGATTTATCTGAAAAACTCTCGGACGTATCACATCTTCTTTATGCTGACGATCTGAAGATATATCACACCATTAAGTCTCAATCTGATACTGTTTTCCTCCAATCAAAACTAACTTCCCTCCAACAATGGTGTGATGTTAACAAACTACATCTAAACGTTGGGAAATGTTTTGTCATGACTTTTTCCCGTAAAACCACAATACTGAACAATGCATACGTTCTCAACAATACGGTATTGGATATGAAAGAAAACATTGTTGACCTTGGAGTTGTCCTAGACAAGAAACTATGCTTCAATTCGCACTACGATACTATTCTCTCCAAAGCTCATAAACAGCTTGGCTTTATTAAAAGACGAGCCAAAGAGTTAAAAAATCTGTGGGTAACGAAATCATTATTTACCTCACTGGTTCGCCCAATACTTGAATATGCCTGCAATGTATGGAACCCACATTTCGGAGTTCATGATACGAGAATAGAATCTGTCCAAAAACAATTCTTGTTGTTTGCTCTGAGAGACCTTTATAGCCCTGATGAATATCAAATCTTGCCTCCTTATGGAGTTAGATTGGAGCTTCTGAATTTGTCTACTCTTAAAACCAGAAGAACAATGTTGTCCTCTTGTTTCGCCTTTGACGTGATTAGGGGCAACATTAAAGTGGAGTATTTGACGAATAAAATAAAGCTTAATGTGCCTGTAAGAAGTACGCGTAATACACGTTTACTAACTGAATATCAGCATCTTACTAGGTATGCAGATAGTGAACCAGTTAATAGGTGCTGTAAAATCTTTAACACTTTGAGCAAACACTACTCCCCTACCAAGTTCAATTTTAAATCCAGCATTTCTAAAGCCCTTCCATTATCCATCCCTAAATTGTGACGTGCATACAACAGTATAAATTAACGTTGAATGCAGCACGTATTTTAGGGTTAAGTATATTGTTGTAATGTATGTTTTATATATTTATATGTTGACTGTGATTGCCTTGCTTTGGCGTTAAAATAAAAATAAAATTCATACACTGGATGAAACTATTCGACTTTCTCGGGACGCAAATGCTTTCAATGACAACCTTCTGAATGAATGATAAAACATGTACATATTTAAAATGTTTTTATTAAAATCATTTACAGCAAACGCTTAAATTGGCTCCCTTTTATTCTGAAACTAGACCTGATTTTTTATTTCAAGCTCTGCGTCAATTTTGGCAACATATCCTTTGTTATTTGGGCACAGGCATTGTTAATTTTTGAAGTTTCCATCTTAACAATTGCTTTCAAATGCCTGCACAGAAAATAATATAATTGATTCAAACCTAAAGATGTTGCAAGCCAATGTACTAGACCATAAAACCCTTGCGTTCGATCCTGGAGTTCTCGGTTCAGCAATCTCTCGAAAATTATCTGGTGGTGCTTCATCATCATACCACATCCTTTTTCTTCTTGAAAGTGGAAGGTTGTCCAATAATCTCGCCATTTTATTCCTCAAAAAATGTGTAGCCTTGGCCATCATAGTTGTCCGGGAACATATAGGGCTCTATAAGGTGATCTCCAATGATACCTGGTCAAACGTTGAGACTCCATCGAACTTGATGATGTCCTTCGCGTACCATGTTTGGATTTTCTTCGCTCCATCAATGGTGGTGGTGACAGTTAAAAATTTCTTCCTGGATGACGAGGCACTCTTCTGTAAACAATATTTTTTTCATAGTTTGGGTTTTGTAGAATTCTATCCTGTAGCGATTCACAAAAATCTACTCGCTTTGCTTAATCCTGTGTATGTAATTTTCGGTCCTTCGAAAAGTAGTAAATGTGGAACTTTGAATTGCTTAGAATTACTTGCACTGTTGAACTTGCAATCGTCAAATCTCTTGCTATTTCTCTTGTGTTGCAAGTTGGGTTTTGCACAACAAAATTAAACACGGCTTCTTCAACAGCTTCGACCTAGGTCGGCCCACTTCCTATCGCGCACCTCGAGAAATTTGCGCTATATTTCGTCCTCGAATATCCCTGTTAGGGAATCGTCTTCTATACTTAGCGGTTTCACGTTGGCTATTATTCCATTCCCGACCGTTAGCATCTAATCATTAAAAACTATTTAAGAATACTACAAAAAGATTTTTTCCGGGTGGAATAATGAAAACATTAGTTAATTTTAAAATAAAAATTTATATTACCTTTTTAAATTAAAGTTCACAGTAATTGACGTGTACTATTATTGTTTATCCGAACAATCAAAATACTTGCAAACAGAGAGTCTTTAAGCAACTGGAAAATTGAATCCATGAAATAAAAATCTTGTTAACATAGTAATAATTGTTTATAAAATATATACATTCTTATCAGTTTTTGAAGGGAAACTGACAAAACTTTTCTCCATGATTATAAAAAAACTAACTTAAAAATAAAAAAACCATTCAAAGTTACAATGTAAAGAGGGTTCATACGAATGATATTACATTATATCTTTTATTCTAAAGAGATTGTTGTAAATTCAATCAAAGTTTAAAAATATTTGCAGTGTTTCTACAGTCTTTTAATTAAAAAAACTTCTTAAATTTTGAAAACCAACAAAATTTCAATCAAATTTGCATTTGTGGTAATCAACGCTTTGAATGGTAAAATGTTTTTTAGTCAATTTTTGCAAGATCATATGCTTTAAAAAGCTTTCATCAAATAAAAAATTGTAGTTTTTTGAAGATTTGATCTTTAGTAATCGTAAGATTTCAATTACTTCCTCCATCATCATTTGTAATACATTTTACATGCAATTGAATCTATTTTTGACTGCATATTCAAAAATTTTCAAGACCAATAGGAAATAAGAAGTAATTATTAATTTGATTGATGTAAAATCGTGAAATTTTTTAAATTCAGTGATTATGCTGAAGTCATGGCAATTTTAAATGGAACTATTCAAAATGGTCATCACGCGACAAAATCCCTTCAGCATTCATTTTTGCTAGTGCTCGTTTCTCTTTCAAGTATCGATGTGAAAATAACAAATAAAAGGTCCCCACCGATTGATTGATCAAATTCCCATCCCCATCCACCAAAAGCCTTACGTAATCAATGGATGCTCCCGTAGATGATATGATTAATAGTAACTCATTTCTGTCATTGCTTTGAATACCTCTCATTTTTAGTATTTAAAGTGGTTTTATTTTCAAAATTATTATTTTGTTTACTATTTTTAATATTTATGTAGATATTACTGGGAAGTTGACTTTGTGAACCTCAAGGGTCGCACCTCACGGCTTGTTTGTTAAACATTCCGGCATGTATTCAAGAACTTAACAGTCGCGAAGCAGATGCCTAGAAAGAGCTGGCAATGAGCTCCAGGATTACACACCAACACCCCATGTAAGCCATCTTCTAGGTTCCATAATTCTAGGATTCAAGCAGCATTGCACAGGGATTTGAACCTGACGACTGTAAAACTCTGAAGAGCAATGTGGCAAACTTGGCTCGTATTGAGCTCCAAACGCACCAAGCAACTCCTCAACACAGTCGTGAAACATTAAGTTTCATCATACTTGTACTGACATGCAGAAAGACTGGGAGTTCCCTTCAAGGATTTCTGCCCGAACTGCAAATCGGAAGAGAAGAATGAAACTATCCCACAATTTCTTTGCGAATGCCTAGCACTATCCAAAGATGCATGCAAACCCTAGGCTTACCCTTCTTGGCTAACCTCACAAAAGTAGCTAGTTTAAACATTGACTGCATAGCCAGCTTCATACATGATTCTAAAGGATTCTTATCATCCCGCAGCTAAATTCTAGAGCCATCCTAATCTTCTGTGGTATCACAATGGACCTGTCGTGGCCCAAGTGAACCATCTCTTGATAAAGACGACTGCTACTGCAACCAACCAACCAACCATCATATTGAAAGTAACATCATTTTTTCAACTCTTATCAGCCAAATTTACTTCTACATTTCATCATCGAATCATTTCGCTTTTAGGCCATATCTCCTATGAGAAAAGGAAGAAAAACCGAAGAAAACAAAAAGTCCATTATAGCAGCTATCAAAATTAAGCTCTCATAATAGATAGACGATAGACAACCATTTGATAGTTGATATTTGTTGAATCTGTGGTATTAACTACGCTCCTGTTAAGGTTCAGTTGCTTGGAAGTAGGATGAAAAGAATCACGAAAACAATATATAACAGACGCATTTTGAGAAAGTGTTTGATTTTATTAAGTGCCAATGAAATATTAAATTGAAACCATGATTTTTGGCTGATTGAATCAATACTGCGAAAGAGCTTCCAATATAGATTCGGAGAATTTACTCTTGTAAACATATATTAAACAGTTATGTCTAATTGGCCTTTCAATCGGAGAAAGTATTGTATTCGTTATATATTAATGCTAAAGGCAGTTTTGTGGTGTAACATCAAGCATTTTAAGCTTATTTCCTAACAATATAAAATAGAATCTTTCAAGTTTTTCTGTGTTTTTATTCACGTCTTAAACTGTACCGAAAAATGTTTTTAGTGAATTTTATTATTTATTGTTTGTGTTTTCTGGTTTCAAGATTGACCTTCCGTAAAAAACACGAGTAAGTTGTTATAAGTGGCCTAAGTGCGTCAGTAGGTTGTCATAAGTGCGCCACCCGTTTTTTACCGCAATTTTTCGCCGAAGCCAATCCTGGCCACGGTTCCGGCGATCTTATCCGGCTTCCATCCGCGAAGAAATGCGTCAGAAAAGATTTCTTAAGAAAAGTGTTTCACCTGTTTCTACATGAAAAAGGAGCCGAAACCCAAGGTCCTGGGGACAACCGATTCAACTTCTCCACTCTACGCAAGTTAAATTACACGATTATAACTTCACAATGTTTTAAGCCAAGTCGGGCCTAACCTTACTAACTACTTGAGTCGCAATCTCTTTTTCTCCAGTATCTAAATTCAGAAAAAACCCCCGTCTTCTTATATTTCAACCAATCTTGAAGCAAAACCTTCCGCTTTCCAACGAAATTCCAGACTCCAATTTGATAACAAGCAGAAACCTCACAGGCGACTCAGATTCCAGATCAACCGAGACAAAAAAGAAACCGCGCCGCTGGCTTTTCTTCTTTTTATATCTCACAAACCGATCCATTTTTTCTTATCACGATCAACGCCGTGATGAGTTCATTGGACTCGTTCCGCTTCGTATCTCCCCACCCGTTTATGCCTTTTTCCGACGCTTTTCAGCTGGGTGATTTTTATGCTCCGCGCTTGGTTTCCCTGGTTGGCCACAGTGTTTTACCTTGGCGGATACTGCGGCTGTTGTGTGTTTGGAAGCAGGTCCTTGAGTGGACACATTGTGGCGCTTGCGATGAAGATGAATGTCACAACGACGATGGCGGTGACATAAGTCGAGTAGCTTGAACTAGGCGTTGAATTCGAATTGATGGATCCTGTCGGCGAGTTAGGCAGGACTTGATCATACGGAGGCAATTCGAGCATAACTGCTGAAAAAACCGATTTTTTCTCTTACTCTCTAAATGTTCCAAATACTCGAAGAATACCCCAAAGAAAGTTTTGAAGCGATATTCGTATAAGTTTTCGAGTTATAGCCCATTATAGGTAGCGCAGCTTTAACCAGTAAGTCGAGCACACCTGCTGCGCGTCCCTGCCTATTTTCTCTCCGGCGCTATGGGCGGTTCTCTAAATGTGTATCCCTACCATATTCTTATAGATAAAATTTTAAGGAAATAGGACCTTGAATCGATGACTAACGCGTAAGTTATAATAAATATCCACTGCAAACTTTAAGCGCGTTTTTCTTAAAGTAATACTTTTTCAACTTCCGTACAAAATATCTCAAAAAATATTGAACCGATCCGGCTCAAATTTTTACCACATCTACAAAAGAGTATTATGTACTAGTTGAATTTACATGTTTTTGTAATTTTCAAGAAATAATTTGGTTATTATTGTTTAAAACGCGATTTTTTGGGAAAATAATCGATTTTAAAAAAAAAATTTATTAATTTTATTGGTCAGCATTTACATATTTTTCTTTTTCTGAATGTTGCAGGATTTTCGGAAATGGCGTTAAGTTGTACGAGGCATTTTTTGAGGTGTTTTTGTCCTTCGTTCGAATCGCCGCCATTTTGTTTTGAAAAATTATAAAAAATATTTTCAAGTACTTTGAGGCATGCACTTCAAGAATTTCATGGTTAAAATCTTCTGAATAAACAACATATACTTTTTAAATCAATTTGAAATTAGCATTTTTTTTAAATTTTACTTGTATTTGCCCCCTAAACAGCATTTGAATCAATCATTTGAAAAAAATTACAATTGAATCGTAACTAAATATCACATCCGGTGGAAGTTCAAAACCGTCCAAAACAACGTTACTTCTTACTTAGTTCACTATTCCACATCCTGAATAAATTTAATTAATATTTACAAAATACAATAATCCTCAATTTAAATAAATCTAATAGAATCAAAGACCTGCCTAGAGATTTGTGCGATACGCGTATTCAATTTTCTTTCGCCACCGTTTACCTACACGGTGTACTGACAGCGGTTAAGGGTTTTAAGGGGCAGGATAGCATTGCCTTTCGCCTTGAATAACCCTTGCTTCTAGCGTGGAGTGTTTAGATCGTCTTTTTTACCATTTATGGACTGCAAAGAATTATGGCCGTAACACGTTTTTGCCGTTTGGACTGTTGTGACTACATATTTAGTCATAGACCATCTTACTACGTTCACACGTTCTATGAAAGAGTTACGGGGATTCAAACCGGGGGATGTCGGATCCACGGTCAATCGTTCTAGGTCTTCATCCATGCTGGCATCACGCGTGTTGAAATCCGGAAAATGGTAAAAGCACAAAACGTGCTTATGCATGATCCCAGTAACTCGTTTCAAAAAATGGTGAAACTGCTGTAGACCGAGTTGGAGATTATAAGGGTTGTATCGATTCAATCTACGCTAACTTAACAGGTTAGCTACTATGCGAACCATCACTGGTACTGACTACATAATAGCCAGTGTGCCCTGAGTCAACTTGGTGACCTCAATAACTGACGAGTAGATTGCCACCACATAATAATTATGAATAACTTCATGTTGAATTTTCGGCTTTAATATGTCGAAAATATGATACAACTCACGAAGAAGATCAAAGCTTGTCTTCAGCGTTTTAAACTGTATTTGAATAAGGTGAGGTCATCGGTTGCATTCATGTAACAGAAACAAGGAAGTCTTGAGGGATCCGGTGGACTTTATGGCACCTTTTAATGTGTAAGCTAAGATACTATTGTTGCATACAATCAAACAAGTTTTGAATGTATGATGCCAGTCAATCTACTTTTTATTGCATTTCCTTCCATACTCCTTCATTTTAAAATAATTCAATTAGGCTTTCATTACCTGTCACATGCATAGAAAATTTAGATTTTAAAACTTTTTTTCAATCAGAAACAAAGGGCACTGCTAAATATCCTTTTTTGCATAAAAATTTGAGCTTAAGTGTGCTAAGCTCACCTATTAAGATAGAAAATTATGCAAGAGTAGCTTCTTTTAGTGTTTTTCAGATCTCTTATACGAATTTTTAACTTCCCAGTTCCCTATGGGAAATTATTGTAATGGGGTCGATTTTGCGAATCCCAAATTTTGATTTATCTCCACGTTTTAAGATCTCTAGAATCCAAATCCATCGTTTTTAGAGAGATGTCTGTGAGTGTGTATGTACATATGTGCGTATGTACGTATGTGCGTTCGGAATTATTTTTCGTCTCGATTATCTCGAGAACCAAAGATCGGATTGACGTGGGACCGGTTTCAAACGACGCGTAATTACGTAACTTAAAACTGAATGACTTTTCAGAAAATTCGGTAAAGCCGTTTTTTATTTAGGATGAAAAAACTGAAAAAACGACTAAAAATTGCTTATTTTAAAACTGTTGATACGCACTATTAATTCGTGCAGATACCAAATACCTTCCTAGTAATGTTGTTATTATTGTGCGTTTTAGCAAAATTGTGATCAAATTTGTAAAAAATGTTATTTCAAAAAAAATAAAGATTAATTTATAAAATTCCAAATTAATATTATCAGGTTTGGCTGAATGGGGTTAGAGACGCTAATGCAGTTAATAATTGGTTATTGTTATAAATAATTTAATATTGTTAATAACAATCAAATAATATTATTTATAATTTGATATTGTATATATAAAGTCAATTATAATTATTCAGTAACGATCAAACATTCCTAATAACGAATGATTATTGTAAATAATAATTAAATACCCTCAATAATAGTTGTGGATTCCGAGACCGAGATGGAGAACGAGGTTGAGGACGAAGTGGAGGACAAGAAGGATGACGAGGACGAGGTTGCTGAGGCTTTGGTAGAGGATGACCAGGTGGTGGAGACGTCTTCCTCTACCGAAGCTTTTATGGTTAGATAAAAAATTGATAAAAATAGTAACAGTAATTATATTAATTTAGAATAATAATGTTTAATAATAGTAATTATTAATAAAAGCAAATTGTAGCTTTTTATTCACCCCACTGGGAAGTTAGTCGTGTGGGCTTCAAGGGTCGCACTTAGACCACATTTTTTTTCCTTTCAATTCAAACAATTTCATATTTTATCAAAGATGGAGCTGTTTCCAGATTCTATTAAATCATGAAAATTGTATTCCAACAACCTTCCAGTCCTTTAATACTCATTTCGATGTCTGCATTTTCATAAGCAGCTATCGATCCTTTCGCATGATTCGTTCTATCCAAGAGCAAAAACTTCTGACTACGCCAATTACACAACATCTGTGCTAATTTCTATTTTGCAGCACAAAAGACAAGTATCATTAGGTTTGTTCAAACGAATTTCATTACCGACGAAGTCAACCGAAAAATTAAGAAAAGGACCTGGAAATTTTCGTTAAGTAGAAACTCCACCAACCAAGAGGGACTATTCGCGACTGGCACTCGTGAACGTGACATCCTTGACGAAACAGAAGGAGCAGGCAGAATGACGTCAACATACGCGAATGAATCTCTGTATATGACATGCACCGCATGATATGACATGTGTTTGTTGTTTATTGAAGAAATCCTAAGAAATTCAGGATGCTTACAAAGGTATCGGTTTTTCGTTGAAGAGCTCGCGTACGTAAAAGTGAACGCAAGTCAGCTGCTTTGTATAAAACTAAAGTATGTTAATGTGAAAGTTCGTGTTTTTCCGTAGGATCTGTAGCTTTAAAATTCAATAAATCAATGAAAAGTCTTCGTAAGGAATGTGTCTGAAAGTTGAATAACGTCACTCAAAATGCAAAAGGTCGTATGTCTAAAACTGAATTTTCTAATGAGAGTCGAAAAATCAATATTTTGCTTACGTTTTGATAATATTCTTTCTATTTTATCCTATTTTTAGTAATATTTCATTGAATGATACATAAATTAGAGTCCTTGTTACGTTATATAAAAGATTTTTTGAAACAAACGACATTTAAATTTACGGCTCTTTGAACTTTAACTGACAATATATTGTTTGTAGAAGCAAAGAATGAATGTAAAAAAATTCCTGGCTGGTTTTCTGTATACTTATCGTCTACGTTCGTAACCCATCTTTTACTTGATGGGTTACGAACGAAAGGATTTATTTTAACAGATTAATTAAAATTTGGCTTTCTATAATGATGTATTGGTTTATGTTCATATATGGCTTGAAAAGTTGTTGTTTCCCTTTCAGAATTCAGCTTCAATTTACTGTCAGAATCTATAATTTTAAATAACCCCAACCGGAATCTGGCCTCCAAAAAGGTTCTTTCGGCTTTCCCACATAAATTAATTAATCCACATTAATTGATTAGATAGAAAACATGACTTCATGGTGTGTATATGGTGTGTATACACAGGCCTACAGTAAATAAAAAATTAAGAGCATTGCAGAGCCGAAAGTGGATATATTTTTTTATTGGCTTCAAAAAAACATTTTCATATAACTTTACTAGTTTTGAGTTTCGTAAATACTAGAAACATTCTTTCTTGTTTACACTACGGGTGTTGAAATCTTCACGGACTTTTTGCTATAAATTTTTTTCTTTATATAAAGGATGTTGTTCAGAGGCATATAACTTTTCATACAAATAAAACACAGGAAAATTGTTGAAAACGTCAATTCTTTGGCATTTTAGCTTGCAAATTTTATGGCATTTACTATTTCAAAATTTTTTCATGCATATAATCACCGCGACTACGTTTTAGGAAGGCCATTCTGTCGGTCCACTTTTCCACCTTAGCCGGTCATATTTCGCCAATAACACGTCACAAATAATCAATAGTTGCTGGTTTATCAGCATAGACAAGTTACTCGACGTTGTTACACAAAAAGGAGTCTAATGTATTTTGTGTTTTGAGCGTATTTTGGAAGTGTTTACAATTATTGGAAAAGTCGTGTTGCTTTTTACCAAAAAAAATTGTGTATTTCCTCAAATACGTCGTGTACAAAACACTGAAGAAGGTTGCAAGTAGCAACCGAAATATGTATTTGAGGAAATACATACTATTTTTGGTAAAAAACAACAACACGATTTTTTCAATAATTTTAGTCCAATGTAATGATATCACATGATCTAGGCGGCCAGTTCACAGGTTCATTTCTTGAGATGATTTGTTCGTCAAAGCTTCGGACCAATAAATCAATATCCAGTTGGAACCATTTTTCCCTTCGACGATTGGCTTTGATGTTGAAAATCAAAAAAAAAACGAATAATGTACCTCGGTAGTGACCGCCTTCCACGGCAACGTTGGTTCCGTTCACAGATTTGAACAAAAGGAGTAATAATGGCGCCGGCATGCTAACCGCACCTTACAGTGTTTTTTTCGGGATGTAATGGGGCTTCGAAAGTCTCTTGACGAATATCCTAACACCAAAAAAATTATTTGCTTATTTATGAACCCATTAAACCAGAAATGAGCCTAATCGCTGAAATCGATTTGATCATATAAATGCGGTTTAACTTCTAACTCATTGTCAGCCTATTCACCGAACGTACGACGCAAAAGATGGTCCAATTGCTTTAATTGCTGCACTAATTGGATCTTACAGGGCTTTAGTCCAAGTCCAAGATCTTTCCTCAAAATCTTCTATTTAGTGGACGGAAAGAGACTAAGCTGTTGAGGGCGATGTCGAATCGATAAATTTGGTTGCTGAGTCACAATACCCTCTAAAGTAGCGAAAGCTGCCACGGTACGCACGGTGCGAGCTAATGTTGGGTGAACATTGTCCAATAGAGTATACGTGGAAATACATTTTCCCATCGTATTACGTATGAGCTTCTCAGATGGACGATTATGAGCATCATAAATTGGACGAAGTACTCTGTAAGTTTGGTGCACAGAATAAGAATTTTTAATTGAAAGAGCTATTTCGAGGCGTTGTTGGTCTTTAGATGGTGATTTGCCAAAGTGAATCAAACACAATGTTAGAATGACAGCGAAATTTGACGGCTACAATGACAGATGTCCATATTGGAAGCTCTATACCTGTAGAAAACACCCTTTTCTTGTAGCATTCAAATCGAAACGAGCCTTTTGCTTTACATTTACTTTGTTTATAAGTGAGGTGAGTTATGTGAATTTGGGTGTTTTTGAAACAAATGTGATGCCTTATCTTTTTGTCCCGGAGCGTACCCCAAGAGGACAGTTTACTGAAATTCCTAATGGTCAACCTACACATTCTATGATTTATTAGTTCTCAGAAGCTACATGTCCATTTATATTCGAATGAATTTCGTATTCATGAACACACAATATGTTGAGAAAAAATCTATTATTCAATTGTTTGAATAGGTGAGAATCGATATTAGATGATAATATAGGGTCAATTGTTCTCTGAAAACCGCTTGTATCTAAGAGTTCGGTTCAATTTATTTTAGAAAATCGTTCAAAAAACAATTTCTGGACATTTGGTCGTAGAATCAAGTTATTTTTCATTTCCCGAAAGTTCCTTCAATTGGCCCGAAAATTCAAATTAAAATCATTAACACATCGTTACGTCTTAAGATAATTAGAGTATATTTAAATTGTCTTTGAAAAGCAGTCTTTATGTTTTCGCGTATGCACGTACTACGAGGATAACACACGCAAAAAATGTACGAACTTCGTTGAGGTGTGAATCAAAGCGTATTAGAAATAAAACGTGACGATTTGATTTTGGTTAGATTTGGCTGGGCAGGTTTTTTTGACATATCCAAGGTCTGTCACGGATGTTTCATGCTTGCGAACGAAACATTGTTTGGATGTCAATCAAAGCGTTATAGGATTTCCATTGTTTTTATAAACTTTGAGTAAGATGAATGAAGCGGTTTTTTTAATTTTCTACAACAAATTTGCAAATAAATTTTTCCGAGAAAAAATGCTCCCGCCTAATTTGCTTACATAGTAAATCAAAGCGTTTTTACATGGGCATGATTATAATTTTTTTTAAATTATTTCAATTATTTCAATACGGCCGTTTTTTTATTTTCAGTAAGCAAACTTTTTAAAATTTGAAAAAAAAATTTTTAATCAGACACAAATTCAAATTTGATTCGAATAAAATTTCAGTTTTTAAATTTTTTTTACCGGTTTGCTAATAAAGTAAAATAAGTTTGAAATTGAAATTGTGCTAAATTTATACAAATATCAATATGCTTTGAATGTTTTAACAACGCGTTTAGAATAAGAGAAAAATAGGGCAATATAATTCCTATTCACGTTGCCTGTTGAAGGTTTTTTATTTTTACATAATTTTTTTGTAATCGCGACAAAATGGCGAAAAAAACCTTTTATTACTTTTATGGGCTTAGAGCATCTCATTGGTATAAACATTGATTGCTTGAAGTGTAAATCAAGTGGAAAACTATTTTTGTTTTACAAAATAAACCTAAGTGCTTACACTTTTTTCATGATATTAGAAAACGTCTCCACTATGCTTATTTAAAATTTAATAGAATCAAACAAATGTTTGTATGGTTTGATTGACACCCTAAAGACCCAAATACAACGTTTAGTTCGCGAGATATGGTGCGTGACAGAAATGACCTTCAAAGGGTCAAAACAACAAACCCCTTGACCGAAATGTCCCAAAAACTAATCACCTCTTCGCAGATTGCAAAGAAGCTTCGAACCAACTCGTATCAACGAAGCTGACACGACTTGGTTTACGAGAGTTATGCTCATCGAAAAAACTGTCCACGATCATACGTAAGTACACACACACATACATCTCCCTTTCTAAAAACACTTTATATATACTCTAAAGACCTCAAAACGTAAAGAAAAATTGAAAACTTTAATTTCGATTTTCGAGGCGATTACAAGAACTTCGCATATACTGAGAAGTTAAAAATATTGTTATTAATGAATTGATCGAGACTTTTCAGACCTTTTACCCCAATGTGCGTCGATATAAAAACACAGCTTACCTTGAAAAGGCTTGAAATTCATCCTAGCAAAAACCTTATTTTATAAATGGACGCTCATTAAGAGGATGGTGCGATTAAGGAGTAACACTACTCTAGAGACCCCTTTTTCAAGATTTTTCGTAATTAAATGAATTGAATAACACCAAATCCGCTTATGGTAGTATATTGTATAACTCAAAATGTACAAAAAATAATAATTTTTTTTTCCAAAATGGCGGCTACAGGACCCCGTATTCGGCTGTTGTGTGATCCACCTTTAAAAAGTTATCGGTAAATTTTTTTCTCGAACGGTCGCTCCTAGAACAAAAAAACTAAATTTTTCCTTGAAGTGCATAGAGTAGTTTCGGGTATTATGGCCTAGTCGGCCAATATGGCCTACATTATTTTCTCCGAAATTAACGAACACTAGTGGCTTTTGTATCTGCTATATTCTCGCGGCCATTCCCCCGACCGCTTTAGTCGATCCTCTTGTTCCAACGAGTGCGCGTGTGTCCAGAGCTCGCGACGACCGAAAATTATCGAATTTGATGTTATTTTTTACTCATTCTATTTTGTCAAATAATCTTTGTTTTTGTATTAGTAGTACACAGTGTTATAAGTTAACTATTGGTGTATAGTATGGTAGCATTTTAGAACCACATTATCCCCTACTTTTTAGGTTAGATTTTTTTTTAATCAAAAACGTGCCTGCGGCCATTATGGTTCACTAGGCAGGTGGCGAATAGAAAATGGATCTTTCGACGTAACACCTTCCATAAGTGAACTTAATATGAGTAATGCGACAGCTAATGATGCTACCTCGGTTTTAAGAAACCAGAACAAAGTTCCACCTGGAAGTTTCAAAAAAATTGCAGTTCCCATTGCCAGGTTGCCACAGCCATCAACTTCAAGAAATCCTAACTTTATAACGCAATTCCAATCGATACCAGAAATAGCACCTAGGAAAGCTACTAACCGAGGCAGAATAGCAGCGAAGTCGATGTTACTTACTTCATCCCCGTGCAAAAATGAATTGCTAGACTCATTAAAAAAGAAACAAGACCAAATCGAAAAGACTATGAAAAAAGCCAAAAAAAGAAAAGGGAAGGGCAAAAAGACCAAGTTAAAATCTAAGGTGGTGCAAATGTCTAGCTCGGAGGAAGAAAATGAACCTTTGTACGACGAAAGTTCTGACGAAAGTCCTAATATGAGCAATGTTTCGGATGCAAAGTGTCTGTATTGTGAGGGTCTTTATTCTATGGATAACAGAGGCGAACCATGGATCCAATGCCTATGTTGTAAATTATGGGCTCACGAAGAATGCTCAGGAGTGGAAACCGATGTTTTCTTCTGCGAATTTTGTTCTGCAAAGTAATGCAAAGTTAATTTTTTTAGTTTTTGATTTTATTTGTTATTGTCGACAATATAGCTCACTTCAATTGTGGCCAATATGGCCCTAGGCCATATTGACCTACCATGTTTGAATTTTAATGATTCCTTAAGTTTTAAAAAAAAACGTTTATTTAAGCTATGATTCGATGTTATTAATCTTCAAATTATAATTTTTGATTACTATTAAGTTCAAAGAACTGATTTAATCAATAAAAACAATTTGCTCTCATAAATCTTGTAATTTATTTCCAAAAAAACTTATGGTGTGCCATATTACCCGAAGTTACTCTACTAATAGGTAGTGAAGTACGTAGGAGATTTTTTAAAAGCTAATTTTTAACAAAATGGCGCTGTTTTGAAAAAAACAACAATTTTTGACAAAAAACTTAGCCTTAAATTGTTTATAACATTAAAAATAAACAATTAATCAAAAAATCCCTACGAACTTCACTCGATTTTGGTATTTCAAAGTTACTGTCAAAATTTCAAATAGATCCATGCACCCGTTCCAAAATAATCTTACCGATAAGTTTGAAAAAAGTGATTTTGAGGAAAATGCATTTAAAGTTTTTGTAGCTGTTAGGTAGTCAAAAACATAAGCCTTCTTTGAAACTATAAATACGTCACGTGATGTACGTAACGATACTACTTATTATCCCGAGACGTATATCGGAGCCGCTGCGCCCAGCGGCGCGTGATTCATCGACGTGGCGTGCGCAAGGCTCTGGGACGCGGTGCAGCAAAGTCGCTCAGTTAGTCCTTTAGAAATTTTTCCACGCTATAAAACTACCGACATCTCATTTTTATGACCCTAAAGTACAATTTAAGCCACTAAAATTTTTTTTTTAAATCCTTGAGTAGTGTTACCTCTTAATGTCAGTTCATTCCACTATGTGTAATGAGTTCCTATCCACATCGTTATTATGTACAGTGTTATCATTGCTATTATGTTTAATATTTTTAATATTTATTTAGATATTACTGGAAAGTTATCCATGTGTACCTCAAGTTCACACTTCACGGTTTGTTAACTTCCCAGTATATGGAAAGTTCTTGTAATCGCCTCGAAAATCGAAATTGAAATTTTCAACATTTCTTCACGTTTTGAGGTCTATATGTATTATATAATATATAAAGTGTTTTTAGAAATAAGTATGTATGTGTGTGTGTATATATACGTACGTACGTATGTGCGTTCGAGGATAGTTTTTTCTACAAGCATAACTCACGTAAACAAACTCGTATAAGGTGTCAATCCAAGCGTCTTTGCAATCTTAAGAGCTGATTAGTTTTTGAAACATTTCGGTCGGGGGGATTTGTTGTTTTGCCCCTTTGAAGGTCATTTCTGTCATGCGCTAGATCTGGCGAACCAAACATACGATTTGCATTGTTAAGGTGTCAATCGACGCGTATTAACATTTGCGTGAATCTATCAAATTTAAGAAAAAAAAGTGCAAAAAATTAGGTTTTTTTTCATAAATAATAAATTTTTAACATGATTTGCGAAATATAACAATCAATGTTTATAAAATTTATGTACTCCAAACCATGTTTGTAAAAATTTTTCTCATGATTACGTAAAAAATTAAATTAAAAATAAAAAATCATTAAAAGTCATCATGATTTTCAAGGTCATTTTTATCGTTCACCATATCTCTCGAACCAGATATAATATTTGCATCATTAAGGTGTCAATAGACGTGTATTAACATTTTTGCGATTTTTTTAACATTATATAAAAATTGTTTCAGCCGCTTTTTAATTTAATAAAAGAAAATGCAAAAAATTAGACTTTTACGGTTTTAGGGTTTTTTCATAAAAAATAATTTTTTAACCTGATTTGCACAGCACAGTAATAAATGTTTATAAAATTTATACATTCTTATCAGTTTTTGAAGAAAAACCAGCAAAACCATATTTCATGATTATAAAAAAACTAAATTAAAAATAAAAAATCATTCAAAGTTATCATGTTATATTACTTCATATCTTTTATTCTAAGGAAATTGTCGTAAATTCAATCCAAGTTTTATAATAATTGCATAATTTGAGCAGATTTTCAAAAGTTTTTGCAGTCTTTTAATTAAAAACAACGGCTGAAATTTTGAAAACCATCAAAATTTCAATCAAATTTGCATTTGTGGCAATCAATCATCATCACCCATCCACCAAAAACCTTACTTAATCAATGGACCCTCCCGTAGATGATATGATTAATATTAACTTATTCCTGTTACTGCTATGAATACCTCTCCTTATTTTTATTTAAAGTAGTATTATTTTCAAAATTATTATTGTGTTTAATTTGTTCAATGTTTATGTAGATATTACTGGGAAGTTGACCGTGTGAACCTCAAGGGTCGCACCTAGCAGCTTGTTTCAAATTGTTTACCTTCAATTTTGCCCCGAACTTCTTTCACCAAAATGCGTCTCGGTCAGTATTACAGATAATCCGCTAATTTAAAATTCAATCAATTTTAAATCTAGTAAATCAACTGTACGTAGAATTTTAAGAAAGATAATTAATTGCTTTCAGAAGAAACGTGCGCCAGAGTATCTTTGCAATAATTATATTTTCAGCTGCCAGGAATCTGTGCCTGTGTTGTTTCTAAATCATAATCTACAGATTCACGGCATCATCGAACGCTCTTACATTGAACCCTCGAAATTATGCCAGCAAGTAATTTATTAATATTCATGATTCGCCCGGCAAAGGGGAGTTGAATTGTTGCATAAAATTTCATTGTGTAATTTAAATATTAACCAAATCAGGAGAGTGAATTTCTCGGGGGCAATTGAATGGCGACAATCAAATAATGACCTTAAACAATTCATCTACGTGTCTAAGCGTTGATGGTGTCGTCGGGCCATAGTCTCGCTTTCTCGGCCAATGTTACCGAGTGGGTCCTTCTCCACTGGAGGGTGGTGGGGGTGGTGTTCAGACACACTCATATATGTGTGGCAGACCTCATACGTAAATCACGTAGGCAAATAATTAATTCATTCACAACTCGGACAGGCCTCCAGCGACCATTAAATCCATTTAAACTGTTGTCGTAAAGTGCTCGGCATTTGGCGTTTCGTCAGAAACATGAGTGTTGGCAAACTGTTGTGAATCATTTATCAGTCTGAAAGTGCGCCCCGGAGTAATGACCAGATACTTTCTTCGGACAGGGGAAATGTTTTATGGCAGATATGTGGCTTGCCATAGGCTTTTGTTGATTGTGTTAATGTGAATGAAGGTGGATGTTCTATTATGTATATACATATATATATTTGCTTCCAAAACAGGCGATTCGTTTCCTTTCGCTCTCAAGAACAAGGAAATGCTGTGTGAAAACAGGTTATTTTCAATAATTTTTTAGATAGGTTTAAATTATAAATATTGATAAAGAAGGGGTTATACTCAATAAATACACTCCTGAAACACATTATTTTTTTATTTATTAATGTGAGTTTTTATCAATGAAAATGCTGGTTGAAAAAATGTCGAAAAAACGAGATGGGTGTGCGCTGTTGATGAAATCGAGATGGTTGGTCTGAAACGAAACAATCAATTAGTTTTAGGTTCAGTATGTTAATAGCTATAGTGCGAATAAGGCGATTTTTGATTTTTGCAAAATTGGCAAAATGGCGGACATTTTTCGAAAAATTACGAAAAAACATGCTTTTGTTACCGTTTTTGCTCAAAAAAAAATACTTTAAATCAAAATTTTGAAAAATCCCCTATACACGCTACAGCTGTAGCTATAAAAAATGTCTGGTAAAAATTTTGTGAGAATCGGTTTGTTAGTTCCCGAGGTTTCATCAAGGCGGCGTCGAAAAACGTTGTTTCGAGAAAAACGCGGTTAAAGTTTTTTTTAACAAAGAATCGCGCTCGGGTGACAACATGAAATTTGGCCAAAAATACAGTTAGACGGCTCCGATCTTTATAAAATATTAATAGCATATTCCTGCATATATACTACTGTCACCCGGAATTTTCTTTTAATTTTTACAACTTTTATTTATTCTTCAAAATCAATTTCATCCCTTTCGGCTCCAATGCACTCATGCCAACGGTTTTTCCATACATCAAAACACTTGAAAAAGTCTTCCTTCGGTATGGCCATCAATACCTTCTTCGATTCGGCTTCAATCTCTTCTATCGTGTCAAAGCGGTGTCCTCGGAGCGGTGTCTTAAGCTTAGCAAATAGTCAGAAGTCACACGGTGCGGCGAATACGGTGGTTGCAGAACGATATGGGCGGAACTTTCGGCGAAATGGTGACGAACAACGAGCGCAGTGTGAGATGGTGCATTATCATGATGGAAAACCAAGAATTGTTTCTCCATAAATCCGGTCTTTTGAGATGCACAGCTTCACGCAAACGACGAATGACACTCAAATAGTATGCCTTGTTGATAGTTTGACCGGTTGGAAGGAATTCATAATGCACCACACCACGATAATCGAAGAAAACTGTCAACATGACCTTGATTTTTGAGCGACTTTGGCGCGATCTTTTCGGTCTTGTCTCACCTTTGGTATGATATTCGCTTGATTGATCGTTGTTTCCGGGTCGTAAGCATAGATCCAAGTCTCATCTCCCATAATTGAGCGTTGCAGCTTATCCTGATAGTCAAAAAGCATCATTTCACACACTTCAACACGACGCTTTTTTACCATGAAATTGAGCATTTTTGGCACCAATCGTGATTTGATTTTTCTGAGGCACAAAACGTCTTTTAAAATGTTGTTGACTGACCCATTTGAAATTCCAACAGCATCAGCAAACTCTCTAGTAGTCAATCGACGATTTTGCAGCACCAATTCTTTGATTTGCGTGCCGTGATGTTCATCAGTTGATGTTCTTGGTCGCCTTTGATGTGGTGCGTCTTCAACACCTTCACGACTCTCTTTGAACATTTTATGCCATTCATACACTTGTGTTTTAGACATGGTCTGTTCACCAAAGGCCTTTTGCAACATTCTGAGCGTTTCAACAGTACAAATTTCATTCCGAACACAAAATTTAATCGAACTTCTTTGTTGAATATTTTCGGGGAGAGTGAAAATAAAAAAAACACCTTTGGCTGTTTACGAAAATGAGCGTCACTGCTCAACAAATGAAGATATTGCCGTGAAATTTGACGTAAATGTCAGCGACAATCGTTTCAATTTAAAAATAAAAAGATTTTTCACTATCAAAAACCCCGAAAAATTTAAATTGAAAATTCCGCGCCATATTTGTACACAGTAGTATACTTTTTACTTTTTTACTTATAATGCAATAAAAAAATCGATTTTTTGAAAATGATAAAGAGGGTAGACCCCTTAATTCGGGGCATGCGTTCCGATTTTGCTCACAATAAGTATTGAAACTAAATACGGTTCATATTAAAATTTGAGTCACTGGCTCAAAACAAAAAAATGGACTTAGATTTTGGGACTGAATTTGTTACTTCGTTTTATAACGCAACCGATTTAAACCCGAAAAGATGCATTTCGCTCTTTTCGTACAAACATGTACGAAAGCTGCTTAGGTTTATGCCGAAAACTGTTTAAGAATTAAATTTGCCCCAATTTTATTAACGACATACTGTACATTTTCGATAATAGCAACTGTTGAAATTACTGTAATAACTCAAAAAGCAACATAAAATTCAAGAAAGAAATTCTATTCGTACTGGAGGACAACACTATGAACTAAAAATAAACTTGGATATAAAAAAAGTAAAGTTTTCATCTAAATGAGGAAGAAAATACATTTGCCTTTTACATGCTCACGATTAAAAATAAGTAAATTTCAATTCATATTTAGGAGACGGTCAAAAATTAAGGTTCGCGCTGACTTGTTCATTTTATTTGGTTAAAAATCGTTTTCCCTTGGATTAGTCGCAGAAAGATCATGGAATAATCAACGAATCTGTGAGGTCAAACTTAATGCCTCAGGAAAAATCTGTTCAAACTGCCTGATAGTACTATTCATCCACAAAAGATGGTTCATGTATTTTATTCATAGGACATTAGTTAACTTCGGCTCTTTGATTATAACTTCTGCATCACTGTAAACTTTTCGGAGACGGCATTATTTTCATCAGCCCATTTAAAAGAGGTCCATGCTTGTCGTTAATGTGATTTATTTTCATTAGAAAAAAGTAACTCTATCTCTTGGATAAAATTGTTTTGTTACCATTTTTCCATATATAATCGCTGTAGCATCTGAGTTTTCCAAATCTCATGAGACTCTCATGAAGCTCTCGCCCCGAGGCGAGGAACTGTATCTATACCAAAAATAAATAAATAATACAAGATCCCAGAGAGTCATGCCAATTGCAATAGAAAAGGAAGGAGCATCAGGCCAGCCAACTTCTTCTCTAAACATGGAGCTTATTTGACGTTCAGATGCGGTATTGGCTCCTTCAGAGATCGTCAACAAATCAGCCATAATGTTGGAGTGGTTGCCCCAGTAAGTGAGTAAAGAAGCTCGACAAGAGCCCACGATCGTCTCACATGGTCACTTCACCTGGTCTGTTCTAAGACACGCCCTATTTACCTCACCTTAGCCGGTCCCAAGCAATGTTTGCAGCAGCTAGTGAGCTCAACACACTCCAATGTTCGCTGTTTATACCTTCACAAGAACTAAGAGTTAGAAACTCAAATTTATTGGTTGAGTGGGACAAGTTTTATTCTTGGTCCGCATTCTAATCATTAACACCCTTCCCGGCAATATAGATTTACTCGGCTAATTTCTGCGCGTCCTTTTGGCGGAAAAGGCGGCCGATTGATACTAGAAGTACATACGTGACGCTGATTTCATTGAATGGCCCAATTTCTTTCAGCCCTTGTGTAAACGATTCCGAGAGGGTCTTGCCGAATTGGAAGTTCGAGATTCGATCCGCAACCGAAAACAAGGGTTGCACGAGCCATTTGACCCATTCTGCGATATCGTTCTAAAACTCACAGATCGTTTGTCCAAACCAATAAAGGATGTTGGTGATGGGTAAAAAACTTAGATATAATGGTCCTCTCACATGACTTCTCCTGAATCTCTCGTATTCATGCCTGTGTTGTAAGTGACACAGAAGCGGTCTATACCCTCCCCCCTCAATTACAATTTTTCTGCAAATTTTAAATCACTGTTTATCCTAAACTTGACTGTTAACAAGCCGTATTAGCGTAATTGGCATGTACATTTATGTTAAGGTAAGCGAATAACCCAAAATCTCATGACCTTAACATTCCTAAAGAAAAGGCGTGGTAGCCGCTGAATAAAGAAATGAGACAAACATGGAAGATGAGTGATGTAAATTTGGGTTTGGCTGGAACCGAGAAGTATGGTGTCTTTGCTTCACAATATTTTCGGGAATCGGAATTAAGATTAAATTTCACTATGTTTTCTAAAGTTTTTTCGTTTGTTTTTCGCAAACAAATAGCGTCCCGTGGCTAAGAGTATGTAAAATAAACCATGCGAGGTGGAATCGTTCAATTTGTTATACTCTGACCGTGAAAGAAGACGCTAACGTGAGAAGTCGCCACAGTACAAAACTTAAGGGGGTGTAGGGGGTCGCAAAGATCATAAGCCTTTTTAGAACTTCCAGAATCTATGAGAGGAATTAAAATCGACGTGGTTGTGGGAGAGCTTTCTAAGACTTTCAAATGGTTATTAAATATTTATGTAACCGTTTCCACGTTTGAAATCGAAAAAAATTAATGGCGCAAGATGATTTTCCTTGACAAGAAAATATTCAACTTGGACAAGTGACATGGTTGGATATTATTATCATTTGAAAAAGGACAAAATGTTTTTATGTCGATGCAATAGCTCTTTCGGCCCAATTAAAGAAACAAGCCGCGAAGTGCGATCCTTGAGGTCCACACAGTCAACTTCCCAGTAATATCTAGATAAACATTAAAAATAATAAACACAATAATAATTTTGAAAATACTCCTACTTGAAATAATAATAATGAAAGGTATTCATAGCAGTAACAGGAATGAGTTAATATTGATCATATCATCTACGGGAGTATCCATTGATTACGAAAGGCTTTTGGTGGATGCGGATAGATTGATTTGATCAATCAATCGGTGGGAACCTTTTCTACGTTATTTGTTATTTTCATATCGATGCTTGAAGGACAAAACAGCGCTAGCAAAAATGAATGCAGTTTTTGTTATTACTCTCATTGAAGTGATTTTATCGCGTGATGACCATTTTGAATAGTTGCGTTCAAAATTGCCATGACTTCAGCATAATCACTGAATTTATATTTTTTCACTATTTTATCAATGAGACTAATAATTACTTTATACATTCTATTGGTAAATTTTGAATATGCAGTCAAAAATAGGTTCATTTGCATGTAAAAAGTAAAATGTTTTGCAAATGATGATGTAGGAAGTAATTGAAATCTTACGATTACTAAAGAATGAATCTATTAAAAACTATATTTTTTTATTGGATGAAAGCTTTTTAAAGCATATGATCTTGCAAAGTATTGACTAAAAAAATTTTACCATTCAAAGTGTTGATTACCACAAATGCAAATTTGATTGAAATTTTGATGATTTTGAAAATTTAAGCAGTTTTTTTAATTAAAAGACTGTAAAAACTATTAAAAATCTTCTTAAATTATGTAAATATTTTAAAACTTTGTTTGAATTTTCAACAATTTATTTAGAATAAAAGATATAAAGTAATATCATTCGTATGAACCCTCTTTACATGGTAACTTTGAATGAGTTTTTATTTTTAATATAATTTTTTTTTCATAATCATGGAAAACAGTTTTACCGGTTTCTTTTGAAAAACTGATAAGAATGTATAAATTTTATGAAAATTTATTACTGTATTGTGCAAATCGAGTTAAAAAAATAGTTTTTATGAAAAAACCCTAATTTTTTGCATTTTCTTCTATTAAATTAAAAAAAACGGCTGAAACGAATCTATTTAATGTTAAAAAAATCACAAAGATATTATTACACGTCCATTCATACCTTAATGGTGCAAATATTATATCTAGTTTGTGAGATATATTGAATGACAGAAATGACCTTGAAGATCATGATGACTGTTAATGATTTTTTTTTGTAATCACGAGAAAAAATTTTGATGATGTTTTCAGAAGATCTGTTTGGAGTATATAAATTATATAAACATTGCTTACTTCGGTTTGAAAATAAGGTTAAAAATTTATTGTTTTTGCAAAAAAAACAATTTTTGCACTTTTTTTAAAAAATAAAAAAACGGCTCCAAGAATTTTTTTAAAAACTTGATAGAATCACATTAACGTCAATACACGTCGATTGACACCTTGCTCAAGGAAATCGTACGTTTGGTTCGCGAGATATTACGCTATGACATAAATGACCTTCAAACGGGCAGAACAGCAAACCCCATCCCCCCCCCCGACCGAAGTTTCCCAAAAACTAATCAGCTCTTAAGATTGTAAAGACGCTTTGATTGATACCTCAACAAAGTCGATACAACTTGGTTTACGTGAGTTATGCTCGTAGAAAAAAGTGTCCACTAACGTACAGACGTATGTACGTACGTACGTACGTACACACACACACATACATCTCTCTTTCTTAAACACTTTATATACACTCTATACACCTCAAAACGTAAAGAAATGTTGAAAATTTCAATTTCGATTTTCGAGGCGATTACAAGAACTTCCCATATAATGGGAAGTTACAAAGGAGTGGTCAATTTCATAAAAATGTGGTCTAAGTGCGACCCTTGAGGCCCACACGACTAACTTCCCAGTGGGGTGAATAAAAAGCTATAATTTGCTTTTATTATTAATTACTATTGTTAAACAATATTATTCTAAATTAATATAATCACTTTTATTATTTTTTTTACCAATTTTTTATCTAACCATATAAGCTTTGGTAGAGGAAGACGTCTCCACCACCTGGTCATCCTCTACCAAAGCCTCGGCAACCTCGTCCACTTCGTTCTCGTCATCCTTCTTGTCCTCCACTTCGTCCTCAACCTCGTTCTCCATCTCGGTCTCGGAATCCACAACTATTATTGAGGGTATTTAATTATTATTTACAATAATCATTCGTTATTAGGAATGTTTGATCGTTACTGAATAATTATAATTGACTTTATATATACAATATCAAATTATAACTAATATTATTTGATTGTTATTAACAATATTAAATTATTTATAACAATAACCAATTATTAACTGCATTAGCGTCTCTAACCCCATTCAGCCAAACCTGATAATATTAATTTGGAATTTTATAAATTAATCTTTATTTTTTTTGAAATAACATTTTTTACAAATTTGATCACAATTTTGCTAAAACGCACAATAATAACAACATTACTAGGAAGGTATTTGGTATCTGCACGAATTAATAGTGCGTATCAACAGTTTTAAAATAAGCAATTTTTAGTCGTTTTTTCAGTTTTTTCATCCTAAATAAAAAACGGCTTTACCGAATTTTCTGAAAAGTCATTCAGTTTTAAGTTACGTAATTACGCGTCGTTTGAAACCGGTCCCACGTCAATCCGATCTTTGGTTCTCGAGATAATCGAGACGAAAAATAATTCCGAACGCACATACGTACATACGCACATATGTACATACACACTCACAGACATCTCTCTAAAAACGATGGATTTGGATTCTAGAGACCTTAAAACGTGGAGATATGTCAAAATTTGGGATTCGCAAAATCGACCCCATTACAATAACTTCCCAGGAAGTTAAAAATGTACAAAAGATCAAGTTTATTTTAATAGGTGATGGAATTTTTGAAAGTACGTTGAATTTTTGGCAGCTAAACTCAAGTTTGAAAGAGGATAATAGATCTGATCAGAAAAGATAACACCAGTATTAATTGAGCAGCATGAGTAAAAGCTCGGTCCAATATATGCAATGTCATAAAATTTAATTAGCCTGCACTATTCTTGCACTCTTTCTGAACTTAAGTAGTTTAGAGAATCTTTGAGGATGGCTTTCAAGAAGATATTTTCCAGGTCCCGGTTGTTTAACGTTCGCATAATTGATTAAAAAGATTACTTTTAACTGTTCCTTCAAAACGTTATTTTTATTTTGTGTTATTTCACATATACGTATTTCGGGAGTAATTGTTCACCCTTCTTCAGTGTATAAACTAACTTTTGTACAAGAAAAACCCTAACTTATATATTGAAAAGTATAAGCTAATACCAAACACACGATTCATCGAATTTATGCAGCTGGCAAACATAACAAAAATAAAGATGTACTGACGGAAGCGTTAACTGTTTACTCGAATTTCATTAATTTACTTCAAATTTCAATCAATCCCAGATCAATTCTTTAATATTATTATTCATGGAGAAAAAAACGATTTTAAATATTGATCACAGTTAAATAAAAATTTTTTTTCTTTGAAAATTTACAGTTGCTGCTATTCAAATCACCGTAACACAGACATAGTATAAAAACGAAAATACTACTACATAATTTGTATTTAAGACATTAAAAAACATTCAAAATTTTTCTAGGTTCAAGAATGAATAATTTGCTGACTGAAAAAGGCTCAGATTGTTGGTATTGAAAATGGCTAAAATTAGTTTGGCGCTAAACAAATATACTAAAATGTATCCGGTTACAAAACGATGGTTTTAGCACTCTTTAAATACATAGTTTCCATGAAAGTATTGTTCAGGATGTTTGGTTAGTCCGATAATAAATTAAATTTTATTTCCGTTGGACAAATTGTTACCTTTTCCACTTTAGGTTTAACCTGAAAATGAAACTCTATTAAAATTTAATGCAGCAGTTATAAATAACTACCAAATACCAAAATATTGCTTGGATTCTTTACACGATAGAAAGCTTTCAAGATTTAACATCCTTAAACATTTTAGCCGAAAGTTAAGAAGTATCTCATTCCATTATCTCATTATGATCAGTAATAAGAATTTATTTAAAGAAACACTTCATCCGCTATACCTGTAACGCACATAAAACATATCGTTCTAATTGTTTTTGCTAAAAAATCTTGGATTTACTAGGCCGTAAGCAATCTTATAACCGCATTTTCCCTACCAAAAGAACTTCATGAGTTTTATGAAATTTTATAGGTGCGATTATATCTCTGGCTTGCTTAATAAGCTCCAAGGTTGATCCTGGAACAAGAGTATCTATGCATCATAGATTTGTCTGCTGATGATTTTCATATGAAACATGACCATACAAAAAGCAAACACCGTAAAAAAGGTAGAAAAGTTCATCTTTAAAGTAAAAATGTATCCCAAAAGTGGTCGTAATAATTGATTGTTCGACGATTTTATTATTATTTGTTTTCAACCCTCTTAAAGTTCCCTCAGTCTCTCTACAAATTCTGTATAAATTCCGAGTGAAATATTAAACGGAAACCTCCCAAAATTTGAATAAATCGAACAAACTGATGTTGATTTTGTGAATGATTTGACCGAAAATCATTGCGTTCGCTTTTTATTCGGTAGTAAAAATTTGTTTACCAAATATTATACTCAAAGTCGAAAAGATTCGTTGTAAGTGGTTTTTGTCTTCTATTTGTACATTTACTTTATATTCTTGTAGAAATCGTGGTTCTTCTATGCTGGGTGTCATAAAAGAAATTTTTTGCCCTATTTGTCGTATCTCAAAATATTACATAGCTTGTTGTTTGAATTATTGCTGTTCACATTGTGAAAGGCCATCTGAAACGTTTCGGCCAATATGGTTATTTTATGATGCCATCACCAGACTTTTCATCAACATTATTTGATTCTACCGCCAGTCGAATATTCCCATAATTTACGTCGTAGTCAAAATGATTTAGAGTTTCTTGTTTCTATTCGCAAACAAAATCACTTAAATTGTATAATTTAAAAAGAACAATGTCGAGAATCAAAATAGAAGCATCCCATTTAGGAGCTTAGATGACGAGAATTATTCATAAAATTCATCTTGTTTTCATTTCAGGACAGTAAACTAAGACAAATAGTTACGATGGGCTCGCAGGACACATTAGACGAGAAGACCGTCACAGTTTGTCATGGCTCGGACTTTGTCAATGTAAATTTTATAAATTTTTGCTGCACACGAAGAGATATAGCACATGTAAGTATAACTGAATCCACAATCTATCTTGTTGCAATTTGCCTGGATGATGTATTCATCTTGGACGCCTCAAGCGTCCTGCACTACCATTAGCCAGATTCGATGAATATGGAAGGAATGGGATGAGATTGGTATTAAATCTAGACTGTGTGTAGCGACGTAATGATTTCTCGAGATTTCACATGGTATCATTTATTATCCTAGACAAACGATTGATTGCGAACGCTCCGAAGTGTGAAAGAAGGAGCGCATCATCATTAGTTTAATGGTAATGGCTTTTTCGCATAAATCCTTGGGAGAGAATCAACATATTCATGCTAATGGGTTTGCTGGTGGCTTATCCTAGTTTTTTGCATGGCCACACATTTGTTAGAGAATGAGACCAAGATTGTTTGTGGTTTGATTTCGTTTAGGGATGAAAATACTTGCATGAATGTTGTAGAAGGATGATATCATAGTTCTTTATATAGTGGAAGGGACATCAAAAAGTTTAAGCATATAGATTCAATAATGTTTCGACATACAATTGTTGTGCGATTTGTAATCACTAAAAGCACTTAAGGGGACAGCCTGAGCTTATTAAAAAAAAAACGATTTTCCAAAAACATCATTTGTCGATACTATATATAGTATATGTAGAATTAGCATACAAAAATTCTAATTTTGGTCGGCGAAACCCAGTAATATATATGCACAGCGATACAATAGAGCATGTGTGAGCGTGCTCTGCAGGTGTTTCAGCTTTAAATGTGTTTTTTTTTTCAAAACAATGTTTTTTGACTTAGTTGACACGATTTTGGAAAATCTATTTGACTGAAATTTTGAGTGATTATTCAGTACAGTTTTAGTCTGAACTAAAGTCAGATTTTTTTAAAAAATTTGACCCATTTTTAAATTAATTTTAATTGCAAAAAATGGCCAAAAAATTGAAAAGTCTGTTTTTGCATTGTTTTTTTTCGTTCAAAATGCTTAGCAACCCACTAATATTTCAAAATAACGTTAGAATTTTTTGTTTTAGACTAACCTGACTCAAGATAATCTGTCAACCAGTTTTTAATAAGGCTCCATTTTATCGCCACGGTTTGAAAATAATTTGAAATTTTTTTTTGTGAAGTTTAAGAGCTGATTAGTTTTTGGGACACTTCGGTCGGGGAGGTTTGTTGTTTTTTGAAGGTCATTTTTGTCATGCGCTATATCTCGCGAACCAAACGTACAATTTACATGTTTAAGGTGTCAATCGACGCGTATTGACATTTGTGCGATTCTATCAAATTTGTAAAAAATCGTTGGAGCGTTTTTTTAACAATTTATTAAAAAAGTGCAAAAAATTAGGATTTTTCTATAAACAATAAATTTTTAATTTGATTTGCGAGTTACAGTAATCAATGTTTATAAAATTCATATACATCAAACAATTTTTGGAAAAAGACCAGCAAAACTTTTTCTCATGATTACAACGAAAATTAAAAAATGTGGTCTAATTGCGACTCTTGAGGCCCACACGACTAACTTCCCATTGGGGCGAATTAAAACGCCATTATTTATTTTTATTATTAATCACGATTATTAATAATTATTATTTTAAATTATTATGAGTAGGTACTTTCATTATTTTTATTATTATTTTATCTATCCATAAAAGCTTTGGTAGAGAAGGCGCCTCCACCATCTGGTCCTCCTCTACTAAAGCCTCGACATCCTCGTCATTCTCCTTGTCCTCCTCCTCGTATTTCTCCTCTTTCTCCTTCTGGTGTTCCAGCTCGTCCTCCACGTCGGCCCCGGAATCCACAACCATTATTGAGAGTATTTTATTAGTATTAATAATAATCATTCGTTATAAAGAATGTTTGATCGTTCCTGAATAATTATAATTGACTTTATATCTACAATATCAAATAACGAATCATAATATTTTATTGTTATTAACAATATTAAATTATTTATAACAATATTCAATTATTAACTGCATTAGCGTCACTACTCCTATTTTCCCAAACCTGAAAATATTATAAGTTTGGAATTCTATAAATTAATCTTGATTTTTTTCAAATAACATTTTTTACAACTTTGATCAAAATTTTGCTAAAACCCACAAGAATAATAATAATATTACTATGAAGGTATTTGGGATCAGCACGAACTAAAAGTGCGTTTCAACAGTTTCAAAATTAAGTATTTTTCTGTCTTTTTTCAGTTTTTTCATTCTCAATAAAAACTGCTTAATCGATTTTACTGAAAAGTCATTCAGTTTTAAGTTATGTAATTACGCGTCGAATGAAACCAGTCCCACGTCAATGCGAACATTGGTTTTTGAGATAACCGAGACGAAAAATAATTCCGAACGCACATACGTACATACACACTCACAGACATCTTTCTAAAAACGATGGATTTGGATTCTAGAGACCTTAAAACGTGGAGGTATGTTAAAATTTGGGATTCGCGAAATCGACCCTATTACAATAACTTCCCACTGGGGAGTTTAAAATATAAAAAGGGTTCATACGAATGGTATTACTTCATATTTCTTATTCTAAAGACATTGTCGTAAAATCAGAGTTTATTAATATTTGCATAATTTGAGCCGATTTTGAATAGTTTTCAAAGCATCGTGTTTTAACTTGAAAAAAAATTAAAAAAACAATCAAATTTGCATTTGTCTTAATCAACGCTTTGAAGTCAATACTTTGCAAGATCATATGCTTTAAAAAGCTTTCATCAAATAAAAAATTGTAGTTTTAATAGTTTTATTCTTTAATTTTTCCATTTCCATTTATTATTTCAATTACTTCCTCCATCATCATTTGTAATACATTTTACTTTTTATATGCAATGAAACCGATTATTGAAGAGGAGGATCTTTCCTCAAAATGTTCCATGTTGTGGACTTACAGAGGAACAGTTGTTGGCAGCGGCGTGAAATCGATATATTTGGTTGCTCAGTCACACTACCCTTTACAGCAGCAATAGCTCATTCGGTTCGCATCGTATGAGCTCGTGTTAGATGAAAATTGTTTGGTGGAGTATACGTGGACATAAATCTTCCCATCTTATTGCGTATGAACTGCTCAGATGGACGATTATGAGCACCATAAATTGGACAAATTGTTCTATAAATTTGGCACACAGAACGCGAATTTCTGATATAAATTTCCACTTGATCGAGACGTTATTTGGGTGTTAGCTTTTGCATAGTAATATGCCGAAATAAATTAATCATAGTGTCAAAATGACAGCGAAATTTAACAGTTACAATGACACATATCCCTATCGAAAGTTCCTTATATCTAAAAATAACATTCTTTACAAACAGATTCTGAACCAAAGCTAAAAAGTTTTCTGATTCAACAAGATTTCAATGTTTTGAAGAAATTATAATCAAATTATTGCTGCAGCTTTGGCTTTTTTACTGATCCTGTTTATAAATATCAAATATATTTTACAATTTTCTTTCTGGTAGTTGTTATTTTTTTAACTGTGCGTCCCTTATTCCAATGTTTTCTGAAATCATCGGCAAAAACGTGTGAGCCAAATATAAAATTCCCGAATTGGCTCTCATGAGTTAATCAGTGTATCTATTTGGACAGGATATGTACACATATATCTTTCGAGAGAATCAGCCCAACCTACGGAGCTCAATTCCAAAATAGACCAAATGAAATGGTTTCCCTGCTGTTTTATATATTACCTCCACATTTGTCAAAATGTTGTGATGGTCGTTAACGCCACCTCGTCCTGCTCATGTCCATGTAAACATCGCATTACATTATCGTTGGTATGTAAAGCTCCCATAAGATGGATTGTAGCAATCGTTCGGCAATCACAATCACGTTGATGTCAACAATATTGGTATTATAGTACATTCCTGAATACGTCCCGCAAACAATAAGTATGTACTTATGCACGTTCACAGGACAATGAAAAGGAAATGATTTTTCCATGTGATTACACAGCTTGTTGGTTTATCGGTGGTATTTCAAATAGAATTCCGCTAAAAACGAATGTGTAAAAAGATTGAGATTGACGAATGCATCTTTTTTTGGATACACGCTTATCAAGATAAATATTTAGTCAGCGTTGTTTGATTTCGATCCTGTTGATATTTGCCTTAAAACATTTCAATAGCGAAAATAATTGTTAGGTAGCATTTTTAAAACTGTTGGACTCATATAGTTTTTGTCCACTTTATTGATGGGAGCCCTGTTGTGACTTATAAAAACTTATTGTTTTTATCAGCTCGAACTTATTATTTCCATTTTTTTTAAATTCGAAGCATTTACATATATATATAGGAGTGGTAAATTAATAAAACACTCAGGCTGAAGTCGCACTTCAGATCAACGCTATTAATTCAATTCAGCGTATTTAACCGAAGACAATTTTGGCTTTGACTTTAACAAGCATGACCTCATGAATCGCTTCAGAAAATAAACGGCTGACTATAAAAATGACAATAAATTATTCAAGTTTCACGGAACAGGACATTGACGCCTGTTATCCTGCATGGAGGCTTTGAAATTACACCTAAGTGTCATTATCTTTGATGTCTTCAACCAACAAAACCCCACCATAAACCATTTTCTCATGCTCTTAAATAGCAGTAAAACAGCTGGAATTCGTTCTGCACAGCACATTAGCGGAAGTGAGTTTTTGTGTTGGTATCGAAGTGTCCTGGAACATTTTCCTAATCAAGAGTTTAATAGTTAACCTTCGCTGAACCAAATGGTCGGCTTTAATCGCTCCTTATGCTAGCAATTAATGAATTGTCTAATATCGGTGATAACTTGACCTTTGCTATTCAATTTCACTTTATTGACGCCATTTAGATAAAACTGAAATCGTTGAAGATACGATCGTGAAATTGCCTGGCAGTTATTGCTTGCGCTGATATTATGGAGTAAGTCGATGAATTATTAACTAGAATGCCAAGTTTCAAAGGAGCTTAGTGGATGTTTTGTTATTGGTGGCAGTGTTTAACTGCGTTTTTGACCAGTTTCTTTGCAAAGCTCACTTGCAAGGCAATGGCTGAACTTGATTGATTCAGGCTAATACTCTGTAATGGTAATTAAATAGCTCCTAATGGAGAGCCTCAGATTCATGAATATGCCTCCTGGCAGAATATAGATGTGACAACAGTTAGTTGGTTGTATATTATAATATTTTTGAAATTGAGGATGTCTTAGCTGATTTGTGAACTATCTTGTGGAAGGTGGTTGCTTTAATTCATTGTCCTTGCGCTAATATTTATAGTTGGGCACAACATCAAGATTGGTTAATGAAAAGTGAAGCGTTAGACCTCAGGTCCTCGTGACTGTCTTCATTATCTTAAAGATCTACATTAGGTGCCATTTATAATGAATGGAACTTATAATTCAATAATAATTGCGTCTAAATGATTTGGAGGCTTCCAGTTTTAAAAATGAAACACGGAAAGTCGTGCAGACGAATTCGTCCCATCTCTTCTCAAACTAGAGTGTTGATAGTTGGAAGCTGGACAGTTCACCATAAAATATCCTTAGTATAGGGCGTTTTTTTTCCATAGGTAATATTTTTCAAACACATAAAACAGATAATTTTTAGGGTTTATAAGCTTGAAAATTTCATTTATTCATGACATTTAGTGTTTTTAAACAATTTTTGGCATATGAATACTGCGATTGCGTCTTAAGAAGACCATCTTGTCGGTCAAATTTCGCACCACTTTTTCAAGCATGGTTGGCCTTACTTCGTCAATAACGCGTCGAATGTTGGCTTCTAAGTCATGCATAGTTGCTGGTTTAGCAGGATTGACAAATATTTAGACATACCCTTGAAATACGTGGAACGTGACATATTAAACAAAATTGAATATTACCTAGTTATCGGCGCAAGCGCCAAAGCTATTGGTATGCGTGAGCTGCCTATATTCCCAATACAGCACAAGCGCCGCAACGAACAATCAAAAGAAAAGGATGCCGATGTAGGCAGTCCGGATTCTCTAGTATAAATGTTATTTTATTCATTGATTCTCATTTCTTTTATATAAAAATATTCCTTATGTACAACTTACTAACTAATCAAATATTACTTACATGTTCCTGACCTAAATCTAGGTCTTAGTGCAAGCAATAAAGTGTAGTTTATTGGCTTCAAGAACCTAAGCGCAGATGTAAGCAATAAAATGCCAATAACCCCGGATTCGATTTCATTCTCATGCCCATGCTGAACTCATTCACAGTGCACATTGACAGTCTTCAATCGTTTTACTGAGTCGCTCTTATTTCATTGTTTATGATAGAAACAATGGACTTGGGATATACCCACAAAGCCTGACTCACAATGCTTTGACTCGTGCCGGGTTATCGGATGGCAATGTATAAATATCGTTTACGTCTGGCATGGTGGTCGGCATATGTTTTGTTTGCTTGTCGTAGTTTGTATTACACTACACCCTATAAAAGGTAGTCCAATGGAGTCAAATCATATCATAATCTGGGCGGCCAGTTCACAGGTGCATTTCTGGAGATGATTTGTTCACGCCAATAAGCTAATGGCACGCGCAGTATGGCATGTTGCCTGTGGGAACCATTTGTCCATTAAACGATTTGCATTTATGCTGGGAGTCGAAAAAATACGAATCATTTGTCGGTAGCGATCGCCATTAACGGTAACGATGGTTCTGTTTTCAGAATTGGAAAAGAAAGAACCGAATCTGCCGCCGGTATGCAAACCGCGCCTTACATGACTTTTTCAGGATATAATGGAGCTCACAACGATTGATTCCCTTATATCCTGCCTTAGCACATGTATGAGACTCCATTTCTTACCGCTTTGTCCGTTTGTACGTGTTGGTCACGTCGTCCTCGTATGCGACGAACTTGAAACCATCTTTTTCCAGTGCTGACAGAAGATTTTTCATAGCTGCAAGTCATAGTATTGGTGAAAGAACTCTCTCTTAAAGGATTTCACTGTCCACGTGCTTCCTGGTAGTCAGGTCACCGATGGACGAGCTCACTATTCTCGTTCTAAGTAATCTGTTAATCCAGCTACATGAGCTCATATCAACACCTCTCTCCCTAAGCCCAGGACAAATGGTGTCGGGAATAACGTTATTAAACGCCTCTCCTATATCCAGAAGGACGCCTAGTGCATATTTCTTATAGCGTAGGGCGCCTTCATCGGTAGAGGCCACGGAATGCAATTTCGTCTCTACGGAGATATCCTTCATATAAGCATGCTGCGACAGAGATAGTTTGTCCCCAATTTCGCCCTTAATGTAGGTGTTTACTAGCCTTCCTAGTGTCTTGAGAAGAAAGGCTGCCAGGTTGATTGATCTGAAATCCTTCACTGAGCTGTGTCTCATTTTGCCCGCTTTGTGAATAAAAACCACTCTTGTTTCTAGGGTATTGAGATGCAGCCATCTGATGAAGATTCTTTCCAGCCAGGGAGCGATGTACTCAAGAGACTTCTGGAGCATTATTGACCGAATGTCATCTTGTCCAGGAGATTTAATAAGCAAGAATAATCTCACCGTCCAGTTAATTGTCTTGTCGTGGATAAAAATTAATGTGTGGCTTATATCAAGGACTTGCCAGTGTTGACAGTTGCTGACATCGAGATTGTACTGTATTTATTCCAGTGAGGTCTTCGGAGTACCGTCCAAGCGTAACCGAAGTTGGTGATCGGTTCAGTGACAGTGCAGCGGACATACCTGATGTCTTGGGTGGGGCTCAAGATCAGTCTTACCAGGGTTTAATCTGGTACCACGGGGACGGGGGCCCAGGGAAGTCTATATCTCCTTTCGGTCACGGTGAAAATTTCCTTTAGATGTTGGAAACGTGATGATAGGTACAAGTCTCTAGATTTCACCTTACAAGTTTGGAGACTGTATATGAAGTCATGAGACTATTGGCGTGAAGTTGAGTTTTCAAGCGGGCACCAGGACCCTAGAACAGCAAGAGGTTTAGGTAGGTCCCGCTTTCACCAGTAGGGTCACTGAGTCTGTAATCATTAGGTAAATTGATATCTCCATATCCGAGTGGGATGGCACTGGCAAGCCGCATCGTTGCTGCCCGTTGTCCAAATCGTTGACTGTGGACCGTGGAGTTAAACCCTTTCCGACTTTTCTTTTCTGTACTGTTTTATGTTATAGTTCTTTAGCGGCCACAGCATGCATTCTAAACAATTTCAATAGTCAGTACAGATTGAAAAATATCATGGTTTTCACACAAAAAAAATCAGTTTCGCTAAGAATCTTAAACAGTCAGAATTTTTTCGGTTATCTACCACAATGAAGAGGAATGGGCTTAAAGTTTTATTCCACATAGCCTAACAAAGATTCCTTTATGTAACGATTTGTCAGTTATCAGGTACTTAACATGCCCGTTGTTGGACACCAACCTTGCCAAAAAGTCCTGAATGTTTCAAAAAATACTCTTTAGCAAAAATTCTCTGAATATTTTGATTTTTCCTCCATGGGTGGATATTTTATGTGACTCTACTATATTTAAGTGGCCGAGACTGCAATAATATATGCACCATTAATATACAGTCTTTCGAATATAACTCGCGAACCTCGCATCTAAATGAAAAATATTTTGCCAAAAAATCATAAAGATCAATCTTTCGCATAATTTTTGTCAGCCATGTTTGGAATATGTTTTCAAAATCTACTCACAAAACTACTCTACTTCAGTATTCTCATTTATGTATGTCGATTGCGTAAAACTTTTTATTCTGTTCACATTCCGCACGATGTGCACTAAACGGACTACATTACTGTCTTATCCGAATTTTACAACCGTCATCTTCACATTGTATCGCATTAAAGCATGACCCCAATAAGGGTGGCGTTTTAATCGATGCCATCCTTGTAAACTACTTGAATAAAATATATGTAGTTTATCGCAAGACATCACCACCGCAGCACTAAAACCGTATTGTGAACAAGAGAAAGTTTAAGTAGAAATTTTAGAATTCAACCTCGTATCCAAAAGAAGCATCCTAGCATATACAAACCGCTTGCGGCAGTGCTCATGAATGAGGTTACGATGTTCCCAGTCCAGTCCTGGCAGGGCTGTTTTCATGGCTCTCATATTTTTTGGGTAGACGCCAGGATGTCTGAAGTTGGATTTATTCATTGGCCATAAGCCGAACTGGATGCCTTTAAGGTTGATTGTTTAGTGTGAAAAACGTTTAGGTACTTGCATCGCACATTTATGGCTATTGAAAGGAATTTATATGTTGCTATTCATGAAAAACTGTCTGAGAGTTGTTTATCGATGCAGTCAACTCACAAGGACTATGTTATACAAGCATCTCGAAGGTATTTGAGATTTGCTGCGGTGCGATTGTGTCTACTATTGTTGCTAAGAAAATTCAATAACACCAATTAGTTGGGAGGGATGTCTTTACTAAAGTGTAGTTGCTATGGTTCGCTATCGTAAAGTAAAATTTACCTAATGAATTGTATATCATAGATAATTTGTTCTCGAATTCTACATATCTGAACCGCGCGATTCATATTAGCTTTTAAATGTTTCTGTTTAAATTTTGATTTTGCAATGGAAACTAAGCCATCGATGGCTTAGTTCTTGAGTTAATTAATTTTAAATTTTTTTTAATTTTTTTTAATAGCTTAAAAAGCTAATATTTCTGCTGAACATATAGTTTTATTCCAATAACCAAATGAAAGAATACATTAATCAAAATATTGTCCATCGCAAGCTATGCCTTTTTCCCATCTTTCAGGCAATTTATGAATACTTTGCTAAAAACCGTTCGTGTTTTGATCCCAGGAATGAACGGAGCCAATTTGCGAGACTCTGTTCTGAAGTGAAGCATATTTCAGCAAGGACATTCTGCATCGATCAAAACAAGTGGTAGTCCGAAAGGGCAAGGTCTTGACTATACGACGCGTGAGGCAAAACTTTTCATCTATCATTTTCCAAATAGGTTTTAGCCGGTCAGGCAACAGGCCTTGGCCTTGATGGAAGCATGGCTCTTACGACTGACTCCGCAGCCGCCCATCACTGTTTTAGAGTTTATTATCAAGTTGCCGGCTACCCTAATAATCTGATTTTAATTTGGTAAAGTTCATTTGATAGGTGAAGTGCTCTTTTATATGTGAAAAAAATTTCAAACTTCTATAAGCTTAAGTTTCTGACTTGCAAGTTTTCAAAATTTTTGATTTTTTTTTAACTAAAGTTAGATTGCACTATTATTATGGGCAATCTACTAAATCGATTTTTATGAAATTTTTTGTGCTATTTTATTATTATGTAAGGATTTTCTAGGCGAACTACGAAGGTCCTAAGTACATTCTAAGTGGGAAAAAAACTAAATTAAACAAGCCGCGAGGTGCGACCCTTGAGGTCCACACGGTCAACTTCCCAGTAATATCTACATAAACATCATCAACATTACAACAATGAGAGGTATTCATAGCAGTAACAGGAATAAGTTAATATGAATCATATCGTCTACGGGAGGGTCCATTGATTACGTAAGGTTTTTGGTCGGTGAGGACAGATTGAATATTCACGCGGATCAATCGGTGGGGTCCTTTTTGGTGTTGAAAAATTTTGTTGGTTTTCAAAATTTAAGCATTTTTTTAATTAAAAGACTATAAAAACTATTTAAAATCTGCTCAAATTATGTAAATATTTTAAAACTTTGATTGAATTTACAACAATTTTTTAGAATAAAAAAAATAAAGTAAAGCATTCGTATGAACCCTCTTCAAATAGTAACTTTGAATGATTTTTTATTTTTCATTTAGTTTTTTTCATAATCAAGGAAGAAAATTTTGCCGGTTTCTCTTCAAAAACTAATAAGAATGTATACATTTTATAAACAGGTATTACTGTGCTGTGCAAATCAGGTTAAAAAATATTTTTTATGAAAAAAAAACTATAATTTTTTGCATTTTCTTCTATTAAAATAAAAAAAAAGCTGAAACGAATTTTTATAATGTTAAAAACTTCACAAAGATATTAATACACGTCAACTGACAACTTAATGATGCAAATATTATATCTGGTTCGTGAGATATGGTGAATGATAAAAATGACCTTGAAAATCATGATGACTTTTATTGATTTTTTATTTTTATTTTAATTTTTTACGTAATCATGAGAAAAAAGTTTGATGTTGTTTCTGTTAACATTGTTTGGAGTATATAAATTTTATAAACATTGTCTACTAAATTTCCCAAATCAGGTTAAAACTTTATTGTTTATGAAAAAAACTCTAATTTTTTGCACTTTTTTTTCTTAAATTAAAAAACGGCTTCAACGATTTTTTTTAAAATTTAATAGATTCACACGAATGTTAATACGCTTCGATTGACACGTCTACCATGCAAATGGTTTGTTTGGTTCGCGAGATATAACGCATGACAGAAATGACCTTCAAAGGGTCAAAACAGCAAACCCCCCCAACCGAAGTATCCCAAAAACTAATCAGCTCTTAAGATTGCAAAGACGCTTCGATTGACACCCCAACGAAGTCGCTACGACTTTTTTTACGTGAGTTATGCTCGTAGAAAAAAGTGTCCACGAACGTACGTACGTACACACACACACACACACATACATCTCCCTTTCTAAAAACACTTTATTTATACTCTATAGACCTTAAAACGTAAAGAAATGTTGAAAATTTCAATTTCGATTTTCGAGGCGATTACAAGAACTTCCCGTATACTGGGAAGTTAAAAATGCTTTTTCCCCTTTTTTTATAATTATTGCTATTTTGCGGCATGGATTAAATGTTTTAAAATATTTGAACATTTCTATCTTATGAAATTTTTTATCACGCAACATTTATTCCCACTCAACTTTGCTCTAAAATGAATTGTTTTAAAGTTAGGAGTGAGAAAAGTAGGGAAAAACGATTTTTTTAATGTTCCCGACTTTTTTGAGAGGGAGAATAGGTCAATTATTGTTATACGAGTTTTTCCACAACTTTTCCTGAAAAAATCAGTGTGCTCCCCTCCCCCCTGACGGGAATGTAGTTGTTTTTATACATATCCACCCTGGTCTCTTATTGAGGTACCAGTCCACTTTAGATGGCGAAAAGAAGACCATTTTTCAACCATTTGTTTCTCAGAAACTTTATTATATATTGGCATTAATCTTTTTTATAGTATTATTTCATATTTGAATAATACAAAAAAATGTATTTTTTTATTTTTTATTCTCTTTTATATAGGGCGCTGAAATTTAGTTTTGAAAAAATCGTTACTCCATGGCAGGGATATAACCTATGGATTGATAAATTGGAAATAAAAAAACTTTAACGACGTTTTAAAAAGAAAGGTCTGTTACACTGTAATTCACCACTGTTTTCAAAAAAATAGTTTAAAAAACGGCGGACTTGTGAGAAAAATGTCAAAAATCGACCTTTTTTCGAAATTTTTTTCTGTAGTTTTGGGTTCATATTCTAGTGAATTACGACGTAAAATACTCTAACAAATAAAACGCATCAAAATTTTTGAAAATCGGTTCGGTAGATCTGGAGATTATCTGCTATGTTAAAAAACATTGTTTTGCGAAAAACGTGTTTAAAGTTTTTGTTCCATTTAGCTGGCAAACATTTTGTGAAAAATGAAAAATTAGATATTTTTCAAAAACAATTGATATGTAGAAGTCTAAATAAATACTGAATACATACAATAAAGTCGCAAATAAAATGCATATAGGAGAAACCGGTATTTTAGAGAAGGGGAATGAAAGAGACGCTACGCGACCGATCGAACACCTAAAAAGAGCCGAAAACGCGCACACACTCAAAGTCGCCATTTATATGTTAAACTTTCGAATTTCCAAAAAAATATTTTTCTGGAGGTCATTTTTGAACTTCTAAGGAGTCGAAAAATGCAAAAAAAAATCCATTTTTTTAAATTTATAAAGTGGACTAGTACCTTAAATTACATTCTGACGGGAAACCTTTACGCGAAATATCAAAAATAACGGGCACAACCCATTCCTTAGTACAAAAAATAATAATAAGTATAAATGTACAGGTATTCTAAAGAACGAAGCAGGGAGAAGTAGAAACGAAAATTATCCCTAAGAGACAAACGGTTTATCACACGCGGAATTAAGGAGAATCATAAAACCAGTGTACCCAACTTGTCGTGTGAAGTGTCCTCAAGAATTAAGGAGTTGATATCAGCAGAAACAGTTCGTCGCGTTTACAACGGTAGAGTTGCTAGAAAATACCATTTATTTCGAAACAAAATAGACAGAAACGATTTGAATTCGCGAAAACCCCAGTAAATCTTTCGGGCAGCTTCCGGAATAATGTTATTTTTTTGGACGAAACTTATTCGGTTTTGATGCTAAGGTAATCGTTTGAGAGAAACCAAATACGAAGCTAAATAAAAAAAAACATATACCGCACTGTGAAGCATGCCGGAGATTCAATCATGGTATGGGGCTCTATAGGTCTGCCCACAATTGACGGACAAACCCGCAAGTCGAGCTCGTCAAATTGACTTGCGGTAAGCCAAGTAGCTGTCAAAATGTGGTCAAATCTTGATCAAACATAAGTTCAACCATAATAACGTATAAAGTGTCTTTGATATGACGGGTGTCTTGGATATGAAGTTAGTTGTCATCAAATTTTAATTAGAAAAGTTGATTGTCCCGCATTTGTAGAAACCTAGCTTGATAATATTTCTATCGTGAAAGATTGTTTGGATACTGCACGATCTTTGTCTTCGATTGACTTCACTCACCTCATTCATCAATCCACCGAATTCATAAAATTTCCTAAATCACAGTTCACAGTCCTCCATATTTAAAACTCACTTTCAGCACGTCAGCTAAAGTTTCTCAGGTTCGGACCCGAGAAACTCAAGCTTAATGAATATGTCAACTTTGACGTAAGCTCTAACAAAACGTTCCACACTTTGACAGGACGTGTAACTCTTTTAATATTGACAGCATGTGAAAATAATGTACCCACAACTTACTAAAAATTAAATTTTACACAAGTTTGTCATATTAAACTTTGTGCACCGCTTTTCGAGATATGGGGCCGTTCCAATTTTCGTCTGCAAGATGGTGATAAGGGGATTGGAGCTGCGACTCCAGAAACTTCAATTTAAGCTCACATAAAGGCATACTACTCATTGTAATTAAAAAAAATTCTGCCCACTAAAATGCTCCGTGAGTTTTGCAATGGGGGGTTTGCTATCGGAAGCCGATTATTTGGACTAAAAATCCAGGATGCAATAGCTCCCGTCAGTGTACAGCGATCAAAACTATCAATACCGCAAACAACTTGCGACAAAATTGCCTTAAAGTTATTTCCAATGTGTTTTGGAGTTAAAGTGAAAACAATGAAGCTGGAGCGAAAGATGTTCCCCGCTTTTTGGATGTTGTTTTGAGCTTGTAACTCTTTTATTGTTAAAACCACGTAAAAGTGATGTATGCAAGACTTGCTGCAAATTAAATTCTTCACAAGTTTGCCATATTAAACTTTCTTGTGGGAGCCATGGTTTCGGAGATATGGGGGATGTCCCACTATTTCATGTTTCCAAGATGGAGCCCAGAGGATTGGGGCTGCAGCCCCAAAAACTTCGATTTAAGCTCACAGGAAGACATACTACATATTGCGCAAAAAATCCAGTTGCCTTTCAAAGTGCTCCGCGAGTTTCGCAACGGCGGTTCGCCATCTAAAGCCGATTATTTGGCCTAAAAATGGGGTTTTCACGCGACTTTCTCCCCTTAGGGATGGAATAACTCTCGTTAATGTGCAGTGATTGGAACAATCAATACCGCAAAAGATTTGTGACAAAATTATCTTAGAAAGTATTCCAACGTGTTTTGCGTTAAACGTGAAATTAAAAAAGTTGTGGCGCCCGAAAGTTGTTCCCCCTTTTTTGGGTATGGTTTTTGGATTGTTTCTTTTTTATTATTGACACCACATAAAAGTGATGTATGAACAACTTGCTAAAAATTATATTCTACGAAACAACATTCTTGTGGAAGTCACGGTTTCGGAGATATGGGTGTGTCCCACTTTCTTTTGTTTTCAATATGGAGCCCAAACGCCATCATCGGCGACCCCAGGAAATTGAACTTAAGCCAACTATACCATTCTCCACGCATTGCAATAAAAATTTCTCTCTCTCTTTTGAAAATGCACGGTCAAACTCCCAATTGACTAAACTAAAACTGCACTGCTACAAATAATTATTAACTTCCCAGTTCCCTATGTGAAGTTATTGTAATGGGGTCGATTTTGCGAATCCCAAATTTTGACATATCTCCACGTTTTAAGGTCTCTAGAATCCAAATCCATCGTTTTTAGAGAGATGACTGTGAATGTGTCATGTGCGTATGTGCGTTCGGAATTATTTTTCGTCTCGATTATCTCAAGAACCAAAGATCGGATTGACGTGGGATCGGTTTTAAACGACGCGTAATTACGTGACAGCAAAATCGGTTAAGTCGTTTTTTATTTAGGATGAAAAAACTTAAAAAAAAACGAATAAAAATTGCTTATTTTTAAACTGTTGATACGCACTATAAATTTGTGCAGATACCAAATACCTTCATAGTAATGTTATTATTGTGCGTTTTAGCAAAATTGTGATCAAATTTGTAAAAAATGTTATTTCAAAAAAATAAAGATTAATTTATAAAATTGCAAACTTATATTATCAGGTTTGG